>CABEEJ010007685.1:15852-28839 GCA_901482245.1 Timema douglasi | reverse complement strand
CTACAGTTATGTGTGGAGGATATCATACCTCGCGGGCTCAGTGAGTCACGAGTTGCTACCTTTCAAACTCGACGGAGTGTACGTCTGTAAAAAGATAGTAAATTACCTTTTGTAAGCTGAATTCAAACTAAACCTCATATTAATTGTACAGTTTTTAGTTATTAAAAATCAAATTCACTTTATATTTTAATAAACTGGGTCATTACCTTAGAATGGAAATAAATTGTGCTATGTGTTCTGTGATGCCTTTAAAACTGATATAGGTAGTGCTGTTTAAATGGACCGTGAATAAAAAATAACACAATTTAAAGCTATTCACGTCTTACCATATTATTGCTATAAATCATAAACATGATTTTCCAACTGCACCTTTAAACAAAAATAGTATTTAATTATTGTAAACAAGTGTGTTACACTTACAACACCAGAAAGAGCATCATAATTGCTCCCAAACGAGCGCTTGCACCACGCGCCGTCTGTCACAACTGTTACAAGAGGAATTCCATCTTTGTCCACATCTCCTGCTTCAATGGCTAATCTTCCTTCCTTTGCCGCAGCCTCCATTCCTTGCCATGCAACATCGCGTATGACTGACATTTATTAAATATTTCTTTAGCCATGCAAGGCATATCAAGTGTTGATGTTATTACTTTTAGTTGGCTATAGCTTCGGCCTGTCAATAACATACTGTTCACCCGGGTCATATTCGAATTCATGTATGAATTTTCTTCACTGGGCTTTTCAGAATGTAACTTTTCTATGATTCCACATATATTACACTTAAAATGGTAAACATTTTGCATCCCTTTTCTTTTCTCACGAATAAAATCCATGTTGGCAAATGAACAGTCAAATTGCCTGCTATATCGGTTTATCCTAGCTATTACTTCAAATTGATAAGCAGCATCAAACATTCGACGTCCATTGATAAGCACCCCTGGTGGTTTGATAGATATATCATTATTTTGTGTTGGGTTAAACTTCATTAACTTTTCTTTTTCAGGAGATAAGGAAAGCGGTCTGACGCCATCTAGACAATCATCATTGTCTGAAATGGTGGAAATAATCAAATCATCTGTAGAGTTGGAATTATCATGAATTTCTACTGATGTTGGTAGTTTCTTTTTAGGCGTACTTGTGCTTATGTCCTGCCAAAATGAGCACCCAAATTCTGAGCTATCTACAAAGTCTGGCTGAAGGATTGTAAATGTTTTTGAGGAAAACCTGCACA
Organism: Timema douglasi; assembly: GCA_901482245.1. Classification (NCBI taxonomy): domain Eukaryota; kingdom Metazoa; phylum Arthropoda; class Insecta; order Phasmatodea; family Timematidae; genus Timema; species Timema douglasi. Next base: position 27,608 of record CABEEJ010007685.1, on the reverse strand, counting down.
GTTTAAAAAATGAATGTAATTAATTAAAATACAACGAATCCTATCAGCACATAACTATTTTATTATTACATTTAACACATTGGTTACTAATAACGAGATTTTGGAGGATGGGGCTGAGGAAAATTAACTCAGAGGAAATTTTTAAATAAAAAGTTAATAAGGAACGATTAATATTATTAATGATAGGATTTTTATTTAGCATCGCGTCTTACTACCCGTTTGGGTTATACGCTTAAATACTAACTACGCTAATGTATTAGGAATTGGGAAGGTTGAATTAGAGGAAGTGAACCCGCATTTGCGTGGAGAAATAGTAGAAAAATATTTAGGAAAAACCACCCCAGTTCACCCGACTGAGATCTGAACCTCGATCTACCCGTCCTCAGCAGTTGAGCTCAACACGACTAGCGCGTTAGCCAACTACGTCACCAAGGCGGGTAATCATAGAATTCAATTTTTAATAAATTTGACCCGCCTCGGTGACGTAGTTGGCTAACGCGCTTGTCGTGTTGAGCTCGACTGCTGAGGACGGGGAGATCGAGGTTCGAATCTCGGTCGGGTGAACTGAGGGTAGTTTTTCCTAAATGGTTTTCCACCACTCTCCCTCCACGCAAATGTGGGTTCACTTCCTCTAATTCAACCTCCCCAATTCCTAATCCATTAGAGTAATTAGTACTTAAAGCGTATAACCCGAACGGGTAGTAAGACGCGGTGCTAAATATTATTATTATGTTAATAAATTTGGCAGGTTGTGGTAATTGGGCGTGAAAAAACATAGATATATATGATTTGATATAATGATAATCTAGGCACTATAATTTGAATCATAAATAGAAAAAATTTTGGTAATAAACAAGTTATTTTATCTTATGATGACAAATATGATGTATCATTAAAATTTCAACAAACATCTAAAAAGTTTCAAACATATTAAAAATGTGGACTTTTGAGTCAATTTACATAAAAACAATGTTAAGATAAAAATGATGTAAATATGCATATATTAATTGTCTTGTATTAAATTGGGAATTTGAACAGAATTACTTGTAAATTAAAGTTATACAGAATGAAAAAATATATGTAAAAATTGAATGGATTTATCTCTTTAAAATTATAGAAGTCGATACATACTCTAAAATATATTGACCTTGAAAAAAAATCTTACAAGTTAAATAAGGTTGCAAATTAATATTCTAGAATGCACTGCAATCTTTAAAGAGAATGAATAGTTTATTATTATTATTATTATTATTATTATTAGCACAGCGTCTTACTACCCGTTCGGGTTATACGCACTTACACTAATTAGGATGATTGTGAGATGAAATGGAGGACCTACAGTTTAACAAGGAATCCGAGCCATCGGTGGAGACCTGGCATTCCCCACATTCACAAGATGTCTTGTCAGAGGTGAAGGAAGGGTTTGATAATCAGATAAATCTTTGCCGGAACCGGGGATTGAACCCCGGCCGCCAGCATAGAAGTCTGACACCTTACCCCTAGACCGCCAGGTCACATTATTATTATTATTATTATTAGCACCGCGCCTTACTACCCGTTCGGGTTATATGCACTTACGCTAATGTGTAATGATAGGGTGATTGTGAGATGAAATGAAGGACCTACACAGTTTAACGTGGAATCCGAACCACCGTGGAGGCCTGGCATTCCTCACATTCACAAGATGTGATTAATACACGTCTTGTCAGAGGTGAAGGAAGGGTTTGGAAATCAGATAAATCTGTGCCGGGACCGGGGATCGAACCCCGGCCGCCAGCATAGAAGTCTGACACCTTACCCCTAGACCGCCAGGTAACCAATGAATAGTTCATGTTTAAGAAAATACTTTTACAGCGCACTTGAAAAGAGAATTAGACCACTAATGACAAATTCCAGTTTTTGTGGATATAATTCCAGTGGATACAATTCTGAATGTTCACAAAAGTAGTTTATTACAAAACTATCAGAATGGATACAATTCAGCTCCCCCAAAAGATAGGCAAGTCACTTCTATTAAGAGAATATAGCTGTGTGAGGCTGAAGATTTTTTTTATGATGAATGGAATGAAAAATGAAATGAATAAATATGAAAGGAAAACTCTTACACTAGGGATCACCTATTTTGTTCCCCCCCCCCTTTACCCCTTCCATAACCCCCACTTTCCGGCGACAAGGTGTCAAGGTTCTAAGGGGGGTCCTTTTAGTCACCTATTATGACAAGCAGGAAATACTGCATACTTCACACTGCCCCGCAGTGGTAAACTATGTTTAAGTAAAATAATATATTGGTATGTAAGTAGGGCCTACCTTCATGTTCAATTATTTGTGAAGGATAGAGGAAAGAATTTTCCTCCGATGGCCCCTCTGCAAAATCTGCGAGCAATAGAAAATATTATTTAGAGGATATATTTTTAAGTTAGGATTAAAATTAATAATACGTTTACAGGTAGGCCTACCCTAATTACTTTCAAAATTACTTATCAATTAAACTTGAACCTGCCTCGCTGGCGTAGTTAGCTAACACGCTTGTATGTTGAGCTAAACTGCCGAGGAAGGGGAGATCGAGTCCTGAATCTTGGTTGGGTGAACTGGGGAGTTTCCTAAATGCTTTTCCACTCTCATTTGATGCAAATGCGAGTTCACTTCCTCTAAGTTCAACCTTCCCAATTCCTAACCAATTAGAGTAATTAGTACTTATGAGTATAACCCGAACGGGTAGTAAAACGTGGTGCTAAATTAAAAGAACAAACATAAAATTAGATTAAATCTTATATCCCCCTCCCCACCCGACATCGGGGTCTAGAACTAAAGAGTCCTACACGGGGGAGTTTTAAGCTTTTAGGAGGTTAAGACCGCAGACTAAAACTGTTTAGAAAACAATTTTCTCTTCAAACTACAATATTTCAGACTTTGCATAAACAATTTGTTTAGTTTGACGCACTGGACTTGCTGAACGGTAATTTTAGTTCAATTGTGAAGCTCCAAACTAAACATAATCAAAGTAATGTGTATTTATGTAAGCCTACAAATATAAAAAAATGTTTTTTTCCAGTGGCGGCTCGTATATAGGCACTGCGGAACTGCAGTAATCCCTATTTCCACTTGATATTATCGATAACATTTAATGTAATGAATACTTTTTTCTTTAATTCTTTATTTATTTTTGTAGTACAATATATATTCCTTAAGCTTAATGTCAGTACTTCAGTAACCATCCCCCAGTTTATGAAAAATATACAAAAATCTGAGTATGGAACTGTGCGCTTGACAGTGCCAGCAACTTGGTGTTTGACTGTTGTGCGCATGCACACATAATAAGGGGTGGGGAGGAAGGCGGGACTGCCAGGTAGAGAGAGCACTGTTGCTCTCGCAGTGCCGGATCTGGCGTGATGATGGAAGGAATATTTTTTTTTACTCAGCGTGTATTGTGCTTAAAAATTGTGTACCATATTCTTGAATGTGATAAATTGTAGAGGAGTGTAGAATTAGATTATTACTCTGCTTCCAGCTATTCATTTTTTTTTCTGTTCTTTTATTTAACAGAAACACTAAATGCGTTTGTAGTACTTTCAATGGAGAAAAATTTCCTCAATTGTCATCCAGAGATCAAGGAAAAAATTGTTGAACTTTTTGCGCTAATTAAAACAAGAAGAATGGATTGCATGTTTAAATGAATAGATCAAGCTTGAACTGTAACAATTTAAGTTAAAGTAAGAAAAAAATGTTTGGTTTTTTTCTTAAGATTTTATCAAGTTCCTGAATAAATTTTCTTTTTATACATGTTTTTTTTTCCTTTTACACAATTTTAAAACAAAGACTAAAAATTTTCTGGAGCAGCACCCCCACTAATTTTAGTTACGAGCCGCCACTGGTGTTTTCAATATTATTATTATTATTATTATTATTATTATTATATATTTTATTCAGAATGCAACTTTTGAGTTGGGCAATCTTGGAAGGACATTGACAAGTGGGGAAAAGGGTGCATGTCACTAAAGAGGTTGAGAACCACTGGTGTAAGGTGTTACTTGCGCTTTACCACCATTGATGAAGAAGTCGAGGTTCGAATCCTGTCCGGATGTACCGGGATAAAAAGTAACATTTTAGAAGGAAGGAACGTTTAGAAAATACAAACATGTCTCTTAACAGTCAACATTGATAACATATTAACATATTATTGTTAGCTTATAGTTATTGATAACATATATCAGGAATGACATCTGTAGACCACATAGCTTGACGAATGAATATATTATGAAAGTAGATCTAGTAACTGTTCTGTTAGTTAAGGCTCTTCGTATGAATACTGGACTGTAAATGTTCACATGTGATTTGTCACAGCGCTTTTCCCCTCCTCTCTTCATGCCAATGCGGGCTACTCCCTTGTGACCAATCAGAGGCGAATGTTGACCTACATCACCCACTTTCCAACTAAGTATGCAGAAGAATGTGTCTGACCTTGAGACGAGCCCCAGTCTCTGATTGGCTGCCGAGATGGGAGTGAGGCTAGAGTTCATACACATGGAGTTATACACTGCATTCTGGACAAGTTGAGAGAGGACTCGCGGACTCGCCCAAACTACATCACAGTGGTCTCCCTCAGTCCGCGCGCCGTTATAAGACAGTACACACATGTCTCTCCCTCTCAACTTGTCATGTATACCGTGTACCGAGGCTCAAGTTAGTCTGTTCCAATCGTCCTCTCAACCTACCTCATACGCACTATGATACTCTCGGTGAATCTGTAGTCAGCGGTTGTTCAGTGTTGTCTAGTCAATGGCGGTGCGGAGACAAGTATTTGCTTAAGTGCGGCTCATATAATAATTAGTATATTATCTTTGAGGAACATGGCGAAACTAATTTATAAAAATGCATCCAAGACATTTACAAAATGTGAACTAAACCAAGTATGTGTTTATACGTTACATAATTCTTATGTTTATTTATCTTGTGTGCTCAGTTCTAGTAAACAAATATTGCAGTTTTATATGTAGTTACGATAAATAATAATAAATTAAATTTATCGTGAGTTTAGCTACGATTAAGTACAATAGCATATGTGATATTTTACACACAGCGAGAAGCAATCGTCAATATGTTTGAAATGTTACACATTACTTTTATCAACAAGTAGCAACTCAATTCATTAATATTATCTTTAACGATATGATTATATTCCATTAGTGTGCTTGTAACATAAGTGTGGCCCGTACCCGTTTTCACAAGGTATAAGGCGTCAGGTTCGCAATACTGGATTATCAGCGTGTGTGGGGGGAGGCTTGGATGTTTGAATTTCAGCCGGGAGAATAGGTGGTTTCTTTCACCCGATATCTTTTTTTGTATCTTTGATAACTAAGTTTCCATGCACTTAATAACTCGTGCACGCGTGATTTTCCCCCATCCTCCTAGCGACAGGCTATATAACAGGAGTAAGGGAAATGAATGTTGAGGAATTGTACAGAGGTCCGCGCCTGGAGAGAGCATACGAAAACAAAAAAACACGTTTCGGCAAAATGCACAGATCTAAGTGTGTGTGTATATATATAAGAAATGCGTTTTGCAAGGACAACATTTTATCCTACCTAAATACTGCTATACAGTAGGATTCTGGTACGAAATAAGGCCTTTCAAAATGGATAAAGTTAGGAATCGAACCCCGTATTCTGGTATCGCACATCTACCTTTGTAGGACAAATGTATAGGAGAGCGTGACTTTCTGTTTGTTAATCAAATAGGTTGTTTGTTTTTGGTTGATTAGTCTGTTAAAGTGTCGGGTATATTATCCGTGAGCTAAACTGTAAGTCAGTGACACGAATGACCCTCTGTTGTTTCTTTATAGCATGTAACTGACTAAAACAACCAACAAACCTTTCATTCCCACATCTCCGATCTAATCATCTAACGCGTAATTTTCGCTACAGGTTGGATTGCAGATGACGTAGTTATCGGGGTTCAAATCCCAGTTGGGTGTACTGAGGGTGGTTTCCCAACCTCTCTCTACGCAGATGCGGGTACATTTTCTATAAACTCTACCTTATTCATTCTTATCGCGTCAGCGTAATTAATGTGTGTACAGCGAGAACTGGTGCCAAGGTCTGGGCGAAAATTTTTATGTACACACACATGAAGTCGTCACTTGCTCCGCGACAATTTGTCAGACAAACTTTGGTGGCTTTAGGTGAGGTTTGCGGTTTTCCCAAGAATAATTAAATAAATGCGCCAGTTTTTACCTGGAGAGAGGTCGGGTAACTACATTTTACTACAAGAACAACAACCAAAGCTCATACCACAAATGTATGTTTTTATAAAAATCGAACGAACCCCATTTGAAATTGTTTGTCCTGCTTTACCTGTGTTATCAGCTGGCCTATGGACTGGAGGTTGTACCTTATCACTTGCAGAGATAACAGCTCATTGAGCGAGCTTACTGTACCGGGAGTTTCTAAACAACTGGACAAGCGTTCCAGCACTTGTGAGGATACAAAACCAGGCGATGGGAAAACTACACCTTATACAACTAGTCAGAATCGAGCCACAGTCTCTAGAGCTCTCTTGCCAAATATCAACAGTCTGGGTTGATTAGTGATCAAAAAATACCCCCTCCCAGTTAATAGAAAATGTATTGAATTATTGAGTATATTAAATTAAATATTTTCTGAACTACTTCTGTAGTTGAAAGTTTATTTGTTCAGATTTGTATAATTAGACTACCCTCAAATATTTTATTAATTGTATTTCTTAGTTAGAAACAATTTTAGACATTAAATAATGTTATCTGAAAATCAAATAATATAATTTAAGATAGGATCTACTTAACTCCATTTTTCATTTTAATTCTCTTTAGATTTCTTTAAGGGCTTGCTGCGTTTTTATTTCAACAGGTATTCCAGTCAAATAGTGTCGGTGACTTGAACAATGAAGTTAATATTTTGTATTTTTAGGATAAGTGGGTAAAATAGTAGCCTAATGTAGGTGTTACCAACCCCGCTCCATGGTGACACAGTTTATTATGAACACGACCTGATGTTTCGTGTGTTAGGTGTTGATGGTGTGCAGGCAGTTGACCAGCTTAGATCTGTACGACACGGACCCCATCAACATTCACGAGAGTCGCTTCGACAAGATTCTTGTCGCTAACAGGGGCGAAATCGCTTGTCGTGTCATCGGCACAGCCCGTCAAATGGGCATCAAGACAGTGGCAGTCTACTCGTTGGCAGACTATAACTCGGTGAGTCATGCTGGAATCACAAGCAACTTAACGTAAAGGATCTCCTCGTGGGTTTGATGCCGGAATCACGATCAACTTAACGTTAACTTCACGTAACTTAATTTAACGTTCACTTAAAGTTAACTTAACTTATGTGTGATCACGATTCACTTAACCTAACAACTCGAGCCAAACATGCATTCTCGAGTATGATCTGTGGTTTTGTACTATTTGTAAAGTGATGATCTGGGAATGTTTTCAGTTTTCAATCAATATAATAAATATCTGTTATTGAACTTTTTTGATAAATTTAGTTCCCTATTTTAGTTTAATTATTTTATTTCAATGTCTGATCACTAGAACTTACGCTAAAGAGTAAACATTGGTCATAATACCACCAAATGCATTACTAAATAGCCCTATTGTCGTCACTCGCATAATGATTGGCTGACTAGATCTCGTGATACCCTTCAAGTAACGTAAGTAAAGTTAAAGACCTCCCAAGACATCTCTTACGTTAAGTTAACTGCAAGTCAACGTTAAGTTAAGTGCATCGTAATCGCTTCCATTTAAACACACGAGGAGGTCCTTTACGTTAAGTTGATCGTGATTTCGGCAATAATGGAAGCGATCACGATGTAGTTAGCTTAACGTAAGAAATGTCTTGGGAGGTTTTTTTACTTTAAGTGAACGTTACTTAAATGGTATCGCGTGATCTAGCCAGTCAATCATTATGCGAGTAACATATACAGGGCTATTTAGTAATTCATTTGTTGGTATTATGACCAGTGTTTACTCTTTAGTATATGTTTTAGTGACCAGACATTGAAACAAAATAATTAAACTAAAATAGGAAAGTTAAATTTATCAAAAAAAATTTAGTAATAGATATTTAATTAGATCGATTGAAAACTGTAAACATTCACAGATCATACTCGAGAATGAAGATGTATGGTTCGAGTTGTTACGTGAATCGTGATCATACATCTGTTTTCTTAAGTTAAGTGAACGTTACCTTAAGTTAAAGTTATTATTATTATTTTATTATTATTATTAGCACCGCGTCTTACTACCCGTTCGGGTTATACGCACTTACGCTAAAGTGTAATGGTAGGGTGATTGTGAGATGAAATGGAGGACCTACAGTTTAACGTGGAATCCGAACCACGGTGGAGGCCTGGTATTCCTCACATTCACAAGATGTCTTGTCAGAGGTGAAGGAAGGGTTTGGTAATCAAATAAATCTTTGCCGGGAAAGTTAAAGTTAAAGTTGATCGTGATCCCGGCATCAAGGTCCGTCTATATATTGTTTGCGCCGAGGGATTGGCGACAACATGGCCGAATGCTTCGTTTCCCGCGCTCAAACTACTTGTAGCTACCACAACGCCCACAGTAAATCAGTAACCAACCTAACTTTGTTTCCACTAGATATAGTTTAGTTCATTGCGAGCCAAAAATAATTAAAGGCTAATACAGTTTAAGCCTTATTTTATTTTGTGGATCTTGTTAGTGATTTTTTCTTTAAAAACGCGTCTTACATCTGTATTTAGGTTAGTATGCTATATGTACTACCTAATTGAACCATGAGTCAGGCATGAGGAAGCTTGAATTGAGGAAGTGTACCCATGTCTGTGTGGAGGATTAGTGGAAAACCACCCTCAGTTCACTAGACCGAGCTTGAACCACGGATCACGCTTGCATAGCAGTCTAGTCTATTACGTAAGTGACACCTTGACCATGGGTTCACAGAAGCAGGCAGGTCAATATATTTGGAATGTTAAATAATTTTAAGTAAACTAAACTTTAATTTATCTGCCAAGAGGCACTAGCCCTCCATGTGTATAAATAAAATGAACATTATAAATTATTAAATATACCTTTAAAATATTACCTACCTTTTCTAAAATAAGGATTGAGAAATAAGAATAATAAATTGTCATCTAAATTTAGATGAGTAATTTATTGGTATAAAATTCAAATAACTTCCTTCGATTATATTGTCCAATTTACTTTGACTTTATAATTTATTATTTCAGCGTCAAATGGCTCAAGCGCACAAGTTTAAGCACCTTAGTATCAGTAATAGGGTACTGCATTCGTGTTTGTGTATTTCCAGCGCCACGTGTTTTTGGCGGATGAGGCGGTATGTATAGGTCCTGCGCCCTCCACCCAGTCCTACCTCAACATCGACAAGCTCCTGGAGGCTGTGAAACAGACAAAATCTCAAGCAGTACATCCAGGTTATGGGTTCCTTTCGGAGAATGCAACTTTCGTGCAGGCTCTGGTAAGAATCTGCCCTTTCTCTGTTCTTTATTATACATAGATGTAACATACAAAGCTTACATTCATGTATTTGTACATAAAATCATGTGATCTGCAGTTGTCACATGTGATAGATGTTATCAATAACAATAATAATATTACTATCCATGTTGACCATAATAAAAAATGTTTTTATTTTATAAAAGTCCCTTCCTGTTTTTTTCTCTTTGCATTGCACCTAACTACCTGTCTAGGCTTATTGTATTTAATTCCACTACTGGGGTATGAATGAGACAGGCATAATTCCTAGGAAATGTTGTAACCATAGTGGCTTGAAGAGAAAGGAAAACTGTTTAAGTTAGTGGGAAAAAACTCACTCAGAACACAGTGACTGGGAACCAAACTCTGACCGTTCTGTCACCAGCAAACCAGACTATAATTATGTTTAGTCTGTGTACCCCACTAAGCGGGGGTCTTACTGTCCTATAGTTGCGGGCTCTCAAGGAACAATCACTCACATTCCATGTGTAATAAAACCAAGGTGGTTCCTGGGAGGCAAAGAAGTGTAGTCTTGTGTTTTTTGTAGGAAAGAGAGGGTGTGGCGTTCATCGGCCCGTCTGTGGACTCTATCAACGGCATGGGGGACAAACTTGAGTCCAAGAGGCTGGCCGCGGCCGCAGGGGTGAACACAATACCAGGCAAGGGGCTGACTAATTTTGATACTGGTTAAGATATCTGAGAGGTGATTGCCTGGGTATCTCAGCTGGAGCGACCACTGATAAACCTGTCACTCAAGGCTTTTTTACTATACCCTTTAAAGTAGTAATATTATGATACAAAAATAATAATTAGATTAATATAAACTTAAAAAAAGAGGTACAGTGTTCAAATTACTGCACACTCCATCTAACCTTTATGCTCACATTCTCTCCTTGACAGTCTATGTACAGTCTGTGTTATTCATGAAGGAGAGATTGTTATCTCTCAGTATATTTGAGGTGTACATAGAGCTTTGAGATGGTCATTACAAGTCTATAATAATAAACTTCATTATCATTCAATGTGCATTAATTAGAACCTGGGTGGATTAATTAATAGAGCTATCAGTATGGAAAGTCAAATATAAAAAGCTCCACTTCTGGTCAAACTTTAGTAAAATTATAAATTACATTATAATGTAGTAGAGTGTAAGCTGTTTCCTCCTCTTGTTGTTTTGCATTGGACCTTCTCCCCTATTTAACATTTATACACACCAGACCTCGTTAATTGGAACTAATCGAGACCAACGCTTATTCGGATTAACCAACAGAATACAGGGATACAGTATTTTCATGAATTTTAAATTACAGTTGAATGAGTTTAGTTAAATGTTCATTTATTTAACTGATGTGTAGCACATATGTACTGTAATTATTGTTAGTTACAGGAAAGCACATGATGTTAACTACAAACACATAAATATTAACATTTATTATCAGATAGCACTGTTTATTACATTTTTCTTTTAACTTCGAGCTTGTTAACTAGTAAAATATTGTTCATTTGACTTATATTTTTTACCCATTTTCTGAAAAATGTTTGGATTATCCAGAATTTCGGACTACAAGGGTTCGATCTAATAGGGTTTTGCTGTACATAAGCTGTAATAGCTTTGATCCTAAAATCAAATACCATTTAGTCAGAAAATAATTTGAATACAGGAATCAAACCTGAAACTACACACAGTCAATATTTAGGCGACATTTTATGATAAAAATGAACAATGGGACCTTCTCTCTTGTTCTCATGTTCACATCACATCAGGCAAACTATGTGTGTGTCCCCTGGTATTCAATCAGTCGCAACTCCTGCACACATGAATATAAACAAGTCAATGTGTGTTGTCAGGCTACGATGGAGTGGTGAAGGACGCAGAGCATTGCGTCTTTCTAGCTCGAGAGATTGGCTACCCGGTCATGGTGAAGGCGTCGGCGGGAGGAGGAGGGAAGGGGATGAGGATCGCCCGCAACGACGACGAGGCAAGGTCAGAAGGTCATCGCTCAGCATTTTATCTGTCGTTGACCCAACTGAGGGTCCAAGGTTCATGCCTTGATAATGTTTCTCTGCTGAATTACTGTTATAATCTTCTCATTAGAACATATTGGTGGCATTAACATATTAGTTTACGTAGTATCTAATTTATTTGGGTTGTATTGGTGTAAATTTGCTAACCTTGGCTTTGTAATAAACCAGTAGCTCTCAAACATTTTTTAGCTTGTCATTTTGAGAAATCTTATTGGAGGGGGGG
>CABEEJ010007684.1:0-22532 GCA_901482245.1 Timema douglasi | reverse complement strand
AGCCTATACAGTGTTATTATTAATTAAAAACACACTCTTCAGATCCCCATTTTAAATAAAATCTTTAAGACAAGTTTTGAAAAAAGAATTGAATCAAACACATTTTTAGTTAATAAACTACCCTCAATTGATAATTATCCCTTCCTACCCCCTACCCCCCCCCTCTCTAACGACACCTGACGACTCTAGGGGCTTTCAGCGCTTGGGACCTCCTGATGGCTTATCACTCATCTATATGATAAAAAGTAATGTTTCTGATAAGGTACAAAGTGGAAACTTCGCGCGCTAATTGCTTGAGGTGGGCGTGGTAGGGGACGTAAGAAAAAAATGTGTTTTTGCAATTTTTATAGTAAAACTTTTTTTGGCCAAAATAAATAAAATACTGCTTTAATACAAACATAGAGTTAAGTTTTCTTCACGTGATGATATCAACAGTTGTTAAATATCTGTCATGAGCGTAGCGGTATTTAATGAGAAACTTTTTAAGCAAATAGAAAAAAGTTTTCATTTAAGTTCAGGACATCCTTGACAGATATTCAAGAACTGTTTTATGTCACCCTGGGAAGAAAACTTAACTCTTTGTTTCTACTGGAGAAATATTTTATTTATTGTGACCAAAACAATATTTAACTGTTCTCGCGTCGTCGTCGTCGTCCCCCCTCCCCCTTTACACTCCCACCATAAGTGTTGTAATTGACCCCAAAATTTTGGTATGGGGTTATTAAACGCACCGCTATCACGGGACCAGAACTATAGATCTAGTTTTTATTTGGCAAATAAAAACACTGGAGTATTTGAAAATTTGGGACAGTAAACTGTAAGTTTTAACTATACCCTATCTACGATAAAATAGGTGGCAAGCGACACATAGTGGAGGTTCTTATTGCAAACATTTGCTGAAAGTAACTAACGTCGACCTATATGGAAATAATTGATGATATGGTATTACTAAGACAATTAATGATTTACGAATAGGTTGACGTTAGTTAACTTCGGTCAATGTTTACAATTAAGAAACTTCTGCTAGCTGTCACCTACACTCCTATCGTAGACGGGATATAACAGGGCTTTGCGAGTGAATTTGTTTTTCTACCATGAAATGTTTCGTGGTAACGACCGCATGTATTTTACCATCTTGATCAGCAGATCATCCAGTTCTAAGCACCAAATAGTATCACTCCACTATACTCGATTTTAATAAAAATAAAAATTTAATTCATCTATACTACTCTCTAAGGCAGGCATGTCCATTGTCCAACCCTCCCCCGACTGAGGACCGCTTAAGTTATTTTGGTAATTGGGGGGAGGGGGGTGTTCATATGTGAACTTTGTTGGCCCTAATTCCCAAATATAATGAAAGCATAATTATCTATGTTTTTAACACAGACACACACTCAAGTATATATGTAAGTAGAACTCTACGCATAATTAATCTGAAAGAAATAACACACCAAATAAAATGGGAAATTATCTCTCATTTACTGTAAGTCGTTTCAGAGAGCCCAATATTCTGTTTATTTTTGAAATTTGAAGTATTTCTGTTTAAGCTTGGGGCTCGCACATAATGAACTTGGGGGGCGCTGCAAGCATCCCGGGGCCTTGGATTGGACAAACTTAATCTAACTAAAGCAGTGTTTTAAAACATTTTGTGCAGAGAAGTGTCGGCAGGTGTCCTTTGACTTATTTTTGTCGCTTCTTTTAAATCTTTCCTCAAAATATCAAACATATATTTTGAAATCTATGACCAACATTAAGAAATAACAAAATTATTCGAATATTTTAGGTTTAACCTTAAAAATCCATCTTATTGCTCGTTTTTTTAAATTATAAAATATTTTCCTAAAAAACTAATGGTTTTACTCGACAATTTAGCATCTTGTTTAGTCTGGCGTAAGTTGAAATAGGTTGAAAATCTCTACACTAAAGTGTTTGTGAAAAATGAGAACTACTTTGTAAAAATCCAGAAAACTTTATATTAATAAAATATTGGCAACGCTGTTTTAGTTTCGTCGACGTGTTTATGAAACGTCCGAGATGTATATCTTTATCAGCATTCGGTAAGTTAAACGGTGCCCGTTTCCAACACCATCAACACCTTCTGTACGTACCCACACGAGAGAGGTAGGGTAAGTGGTGGCCTCGCCTGGCAGGCGCAGGATTTCCTTCATTAGTGCCCCGTCTTGCAGTTTAATCTCGTTGATTGCGCGGGGATGGCGGTGGCGGCGTCCATCCAATCCCGCTGATGCCCCCGGGCGCCGTGCCAGCACTGAACGACACCCCCACCTAACCCCCCTCACGCGCTATGGGTGGGCTGCGCCACCGGCCCTTCATTCACATCGACATTCGGGCGTGGGCCTGTCTGTCGCTTTTCAATATCTTCTAGTGTTGGCTTCATTCAAACAATATCTGAGCCATGGCCGAGGACATTCAACTTTAGACACTGATAATTTTTAAATTGGTTCGAGTCTAGGTGGGATCGAAATGGAGCCCTAGCGTGGTGTGATCAAAATTGGGCTACATTTTATTTCGGAGTTCCACTAATTCTACACTGAATATCACCTCTGAGGAAACTTCAGGTCTTATGGAGAAAAGCTTTATATTCGCTTTCTCTCGTTTATATGTTGCCAAATCGCCTCGGTTTCAGTTATGTTGAAAGGATTTTTGGCAACATCGGCAAACCAGCGTTGCAAAATTGGTCGTATACTCGAGATAAGATTGCACACAGGAAAACAAAAGAATGACAACGCGGTTTCTCAATAGTGACCTATCCACTCCCTGTCAAAGCGAACGCTAACCCTCAAACCCCCTCCCCCCTCCTTTTTTTTTAACATAAACTTAAAGGAAGTGCTGATTAAAGTAGGTAATGCTCGTAACTAAAATGGTGACTATATATATCACAGCTGTGCGTACGTGTTATAGGAGGGTAGGGGTGGGAACATGCTAGCGATCTTCCTTCCCCCGCCCCCAACAATTACAGCTTGTTATTTAGGGCGAGCAACCTAGCGTGTAATCGAGTAGGTAGGTAGGTACCCTTCTACCCACCATCGAGTGGCGCGATTACATTTTCTGTATCACTGACTACACTTCTTATCGCCCAGAGGACGCGATAAAGTCAATTGCTCGAGCCCGTCCTTTAAGGCTGTTCCAACCTTGCAAGAGCCATTAAGGGGGCTGCCTAGGTAACTGACATATTGCCATTCAGATGTTGCGCTTAGGTTAGATGCTTACAAGACCGTTAACAATACACGACTTTGGTTTTACTGGAGTGAACACAAAACTATTTATATGATCATATGTGTGTGTATGTGTTTGTATTGTTAACTGTTTTGTCAATATTTAACCTAAGTGTGACATCTGATTGTCAATATCTCAAATACTTATCCATATATACGATATAGATGGGGATAGTTTTGCTAACATAGTTTAAAAGTTAAATGTTTTCCATTAGGAGTCCTATGTAATTTAATAAGGAGGCTACAATACAAAATATAAAGGGCACTCCCCCGCTTCCCCTCAATTTTATCAAGTCTTAAAAATAATAATACTAAAAATAATTTGATATATGTGGCATTTGAGGTGTACTTTCTGAACAGTCTTATAATTTAACTTAAATCTAGAACAGACACAACACCCATACCCCTGAATGTTAATTAATTTATTTGTTTAGCACCGCGTTTTACTACCCGTTCGAGTTGTACGCTTAAGTACTAATACGCTAATTGGTTAGGAATTGGGAGGGTTGAATTTAGAGGAACTGGACCTGCATTTGCGTGAAGGAAGAGTGGAAAACCATTTAGGGCAAACCACCCCCAGTTCACCCGACCGAGATTTGAACCTTGGTCTCCCCGTCTTCGGTAGTCTAGCTCAACACGACTAGCGCGTTAGCTAGTTATGCCACCGAGGCGGGGTGGATGTAAATTAATCACCGGGAAAGAATAAGCCCACATTTATTCCACCCATGATAAATCTTTCTGTGATGCCTGGAGTCGAACCCGTGACCTCTACAGTAGGCATACTTGTTACCGACTTAACTAAGGTGTAGGACCTTGTTGTTTCTATTTGGTTGAACAATTATCTTCAAACAACTTTATTTTCTAGTGCGTATATTTCTATGAATGATGTGGTTTTAGAAATGTATAGCATATAATATCATTTTTAGATACAGTTTTATATTAGTTGATAAACTCCAAATGAATACTTTAATGGGAAGTTGAGGATCCATTACTGAATCTCAACTAGAATCAATATTGAGAGGACATTTTGACTTTATGAAAACTAAACCTATAGCTTTTTAATAGTTGCCTGGTCTCTTAATAAATTATGTTAAAACCTGACTAAACTTATCATAAAATACAATATACATCAAAGTATTACTGACGCCTCAAGAAGGATCCGATACAACAGTTTATACAGTCATGTTATGCCGGGAGTATCATAATCAAATTAAGGAGGCTTCAACTGCCGCCTTAATAAAGATCTGATACAACAGTTAAAATAGTTGTTTGAATGATGCGATGCTCTCATATACATATAAGCTTATTTTGATAGTTTATACGTTCACAACCAATGGTTTGATTTTTCCTTTCCTTCGTTGATTAATCATAAAGTTTCGCTTGTAACATTTTTTTTTACTGTTATTTACTCTTTCAAAGTAATGCGAAGTGGCCCGAGAGCGCAGGTAGGCAGGCTGCTACTATCTTAAGCGCTCAGGCTGCGCCGCGGTGGAACTTTACTGTGACGTATTGGAGATAAATCAATAGCAAGCGATTGCTTCGTTTGTTTGCCCGTTCATTTGTTCACGCTGCAGAAGCAATGAATCAACTTTTATTATTTACCAGTTTTTGCTCGGTTCCGAAAAGGGAGGCAGAGAGAGAGAGAGCTCTGCGCGCGTGCGCTATTGTAACGCCGACTGTCAAATGTTTGTGATATAGTTCCCGGCCCATTCCTCGACACCTTCGCATCAATCAGCGACACTTCAATACTTTGTTCTTTGCTTTTCCTTTCTTCTTTATACTTCGTTGTTATTATTTTTCTCATTTTCCTTGGTTCTTCAAAAATGAAGGCGAAAGTAGCCACAGAAAGGACTGCAGAGTTTTGTCGTTTTCCCCGCCCACGCCCACCCCCACCCATATTCCCTGTGGAAAGTGACAAGCGTGACAAATATAGTGACTTACTTTTCATTTAACAAAAAATAATTGTTTGTCTTTTTAATTTCTAAACCTTGATGTCCTACCGTCCATAACATCAAATCAATCTTTAATTGCACTATCGTTTATTCTTGTGTCATTAAGAAGGAATACTATTTAGTATTAGTGTGACATGATAATTATTTTAAAACCAGTAGTTTGGGTATGAACTATAACGTCAATATCTTTATCCCTCTTTGAATCTTTAATACTGCAAACTTGGTCCTCAAACATGCAAGAACTCTTTGATTCGTGCCGACTGGCAAAAGGATAGAGCTAGTCTACTGTAAAGTTAAGCTAAGCTAATCCAACTCGATAAATAAAAGACTAGCCAGGCTCGACCAAGTTAAAACTTAGGTTAACGGTAGTGCTTGCCAGTCGCATGGCAGTAAACACAAGATTTACCTTGTTATTTAATTATATATCCTTATTTTACCTAACAAATTTTCTCCATTCAAATAAGTAAAAATAGGGTGTCCAGTGACCTGGAAAATAGGGAGAAGTCAGAGAATGTGATCAAATTTTTGGAATCTTCACATTTTCACTAAAAAAACTACATAATTTTTATTTACAATAGTCAAAATTAAATTTTTCTTTCGGTAAATACACACCGCTAGTATCTTTTAACACACCTGTCCATTGTTGAACAATGAGCATACTAATATCAATCCTCAAAATCAACTTGTGATTTATATCTCGTCTTTCTACCCTCTACCGCACGTATTCAGGCAAAGTTGAGCGTGGTTATGTTAATGTGGGAGAATTCTATTGCGCTATTGGAAGAATAAACTAAAAAATAATGAATCTCACAACAATTTTAAACATATCTTGTGCAATGTTATCCTTTATTGTCTCAATATATTACACAAATATAACTAAGATCGCACTACCCAAAAGCCCATCGCTTTAGGAAGAAAACTTTTTTAGCCCCTTCATAGAGTGACATAATTTCAGAATGTGTATCATGTGTCTACATATATTACATTTGAAGGGTTTATTCAAAAAACAACATTTGTCAAACTTACAACTTTTTCAGGAAACATAAAAATGTGTGTCCCTTCATGTGGGTGCGGTCAATTAGCAGGATTTTTTTTTTCTTTAAAAGGGCTTACCAAACGTGGTATTTTTTATTTGGCAAGAGTTGTTCTTGTATGAAAACTATAGTAAAAAGCACATATTTTGATTGTTTGTCAGCTATTTTTACTGTACAAAAACATACATTTAACTTAAAATGGCTCAGCTGACTTTAAAATCAATTGATGAAGTCATAGCATAGTTCACATTGATAAAAATATTTGATACTGTATGAGAAAACTAAAAGGAGAAAATAATAAATAATAAGAATGTTTAAAAAAAATCTCAATCTGGTTACATCAAAAAATAAAACAACATGGTTACACCTTGAATAAAATAACATTCTCTCCAGAATAAAGTTTTTCGTTCATCTCTTTTTTATCTCATTATTATTATTATTATTTGCCCCATTAAGACCTTTAATTTTACCATTTATTTATTTATATATTTACATAAAGTGAGGAATCACCTTAACCCAAATATCTCTAAGCGCCTCACATTTTATAATAAATAATAAGAGATTTTTTTTATACTTTATTAAGGCCTGGATCATTTGATGGCCCTTCACCCTCAGCATCTATAAATTATTATTATTCCCGCTTCCTCTTTTGACGTGTAGCTTGACGAATCTTCTTTTCCAGCTCAGACCATGACTTTTCTACTTCATGCAGTCGCCTGTCATCCAGTCTTTTCATCATTTAAATCGTCCACTCTCCGGGAGTGAAACCTAAATGACTCAAAATTTTACATTTGCTCACATGTCCCTCAGTAAATTAGCAGACACCTTCATAAATCCCAAATCTTAAGTGTTTTTAGGGTAAAGAATCAATCGAATGTTGGTACTAACCACGGATAAATGTGTGGGCATATAGGTTGTTGTTGGTGAATCGGTCTTGGCCGATCCACCGCCAGGAATGACCTTCTAAAATATCAATTAGAGGACCCTTGCGACTTTACCTGTGTAAAGAAGGAAAAAACATTTACTGCCTCAGACGGAATTCACAGACATAATAAACTTTTGTCAATCAAAAACAGCCGTATCTCTTATTATTATTATAATACCTAAGTGTATAACCTAGGCTATGTTTTTCTCTCCAGGGAATGATAGTTGATAATTAATTGACTCCAGAGAATGGGCCTATGGGTATCCACTTATATCAGTCAGTTCCTGGTTCGGCATGGAGAGAGAGTGGGAAACCATTAGGATAAAACCACCTCAATGCACCCAACTGGATTTTAACCCCGATCTCCCTGTAATCGGCACCTAGTATTGTGCGAGAGTAGCGCCATAGACCATGTGGCCATTCAAGGTGGGTCCAGAAGGACCAGTGAAATAGCATTGGGGATCTCAATCCTTAGAAAAAGTTTTTTTTTAACATTCTTTAACAATCTACAAATTCAAATACTTTGCAAACTTATCATTAAAATACAAAGCGGTTAAATTCTTTTGTGAAAAATATTTACTTTTCACTTTTCAAATGAATGCGAAGTGTGTAGATGGAACAGACCCAATCAATGATGAATATTTTTTTTAAAGACATAATCTGAGGAAACATATTAATAGATTTTTTAGGTTGCCCGAAACATTTGACTAGGTAGTGGTTTTTGTGTGTAGAAAAAAAATTAGGAAATGTAGACCTATCAATGATTAATTTGATGCATATATTATATTGGCTCCATTTCAGTTGTCTCACATTTGAATAATTATATTATTAAAAAGTGAGATACATTCATTTTCTTTTGTAGTCTGGCTTAATAACGTGTTCATATTGAATATGTATATATGTATAGTACTTACAATAGCTAAAAAAAAAATCTACTCTTAGGACGCCTTGACATGTTGACTGCAAATTTTTTTTAAAAACTTTTGAAATGTTTATTTTCTAGGGAAATGTAAAGGGAAAACCTTAAACCAGTGTTACCAACTCTGTTGTATTAACATTTACTAACCCGGTTGTTAGAAGTAGAAAAGGTGACGTAAGATGCACATATTCTCTCATTTCTTCCTCCTTGTGGTGATGTCAGCTTGACGGGAAACCAAGCAAATACACCACCTATCTTAGTGTGTGCACAGATCTAGAGGCAGAAGACAACACTGCTCACTGAATGTAAAGATTAGTTTTTTTTTAATTCAAGGTGTAACCATGTTGTTCTATTTTTTGATGTAACCAGATTGAGATTTTTTGTTAACATTCTTATCATTTATTATTTTCTCCTTTTAGTTTTCTCATACAGTATCAAATATTTTTTGTTATCAATTTGAATTGTGCCATAATTTCATCAATTGATTTTAAAGTCAGCTGAACCATTTTAAGTTAAACGTATGTTTTTGTACAGTAAAAATATCTTACAAAAAAATCAAAATATGTTCTTTTTACTTGTTTTTATACAAGAACAACACTTGCCAAATCAAAATTACCATTTTTGTTAAGTGCTTTTAAAGGGGGGAAACATCAGGTTAATTGACCGCACTCATATGAAGGGGGACACACATTTTTATGTTTCCTGAAAAAGTTGTAATTTTGACAAGTGTCGTTTTTGGAATAAACCTGGAAATGCCAGGGAATTAAAAAATATAGTTTAGCTAGACACCCTATAAAACCCAAATGAAAATTGTTGAATAGTTCAAAAAATTGTCGTGCCGAATCGAAACTAGTAATTTTCATATTCATTAAGGTTTTTAAGGTAATTGCCAAAGACTCTGGCAATTTGGGTTTTTTGTTAAAACGGGTGTAGAAGAACTAGATACTCCTGAAAGAGTGCAAATAAAAAAAAATCTTAATATAATTTATGTCTTTATGAACTAAAACACAATATTTTTCTTCTTCTGAATTTTAATGTGTTTCAGGGTTAAAGAGTGGAGGGAATATTGAATGTATGGAGAAGTGAAATACTGGAATTTTGAGTTTTATTAAATGAGGACACTGGCAGGATTTTTTTTTTTTTTGCACCGCGTCTTACTACATGTTCATGTTGTACGCATTATATGTAGCCTACTAATTACGCTAATGTGTAAGGGATGAATAAGATTGAATTTTAGAAGAAGTTTGCCCATATTTGCGTTAAGGAAGAGTGAAAACCCATTTTAATAAAAGCCACCCTCACTACACCCGACTGGGATTCAAACCCCAATCTCCTTGTCATCAGTGGTCTAGTCTATTTTGAGAGTGACGCCTTACACTATTCGGCCACCGAAGTAGGTTTATAGCAGGATATTTCAATATTCTTACCCCCACTTACCCTGATAGGAAATAACACTATTAATAGAGTGAAATGTTAATTATGTTTATCACAAAAAAAGTTTGTATTTTCTTTCATAAGAAACGACAGGTATACTCATTATCTAGTCCTCATATTGAGGGAAGGAAGAGCTCAGGTGTTAAAAGTATGGAAGGGGATTGTGTCAAAATGCTTTCGAAAATTATGACTCGCATCGAAAACTATTTTATAAATATATAACAATTTCAATAACCTTAATGCATTCTCTACCTGGGCGCCAAATATAATATAGTATAGATTTTTTAAATGTTTGTGATTACCCAAACCTAGCCGTCTTATTGACCTATAGAAGAACCAAGTTCGTTTTAGATTCGTATGAATTAGTGATATTTTTTGTGTGTGGGTTGGGGTGGGGGTGGGGGGCAATTTTGGCCCTTCAAGGTTTTACTTTTCACGAGCTGGAATACATTTTAAAACTTTTTCTCTTATGATTGGGTGCCTTAAGAAGAATAGCAATAACTTTGATAAGATTATCTCTAAGACATTGGCTTATTTTATTTTTAACGCCAAGCCAACCTTTTGTACTACCTCTCTTATACCCATGTTGATATATGTAGAAGTCGTTGATTTTTTGAAATGCTGTCACCCCTGGCTAAAAAGTGCAAGCTTAAAGGAAAATAATGTATTTACAGGAATATCCTAGTGCAGGTGTATGTGTGTACCAGATTCGATTAGAATCTGTATATTAGATCAAAAGTTAAAAAGGGGCACAGAAGTGGTCACTGAATTTGGAGTATTTTTTCCGATTACTTAGGGAAAGCTCTTGGAAATGTATACGTTCTGGCTGAAAGGTTGGCGTGCATACATTTATTTGCAATCTTGAATATTGGTCACTTGCCAAATGTTCCCCGGCTCATTGGTGAGTTAATAGGACCCGCGAACTATGCGGACGGTTTCAATTCCTTCAGTCATCTATTGAATCTTGACCGCCCCCGTGGTCTAGTGGTCAAGAGTTCCTTGCTACAGATCCAGAGGTCCCGGGATAGATTCCCGGCGCTTCCACTGTTTTTTCTGTGGGGAGGTCTCAGGTCACCCTCGTTAGGACAAATGAGGAGTTTACGTGAATAAAGAAGTAGCGACGCAGGTCTACTAAACTTAAGATCAACGACCGGAGGAGGGTTCGTTGTGCTTACCACATGATACCTTATATCCACAAATGTTGGCACTATCTTCGCCAACATGCGGCTCTGTCGGTATAGCTTGCTGGTTAACCCCATAGAGTTTTTTTTCTATTGTATATTTGCAACAGGAACGTTATGTCCATCGTGGATTCTCATAACAGAGCATGTTTAGAGGTTTACTCAAGTAAATCGGCAAGAAACTTCAAGAAAAACGACAGCATTTTGTTTCCTAATTCATAAGACTATCGTCTGAGAACAAGTAGCTATTGTACACAGCGCACCAGCTTGAATGTTAACATGAAAATATATTTTCAGTTTATGTTCCTTATTATTTTAAAGCGTGTATCAGGGAAGTGAGGGGTGGGGGTGGGGTGCGTTCTTCCAGAATCTGGAGTGATGTCAAACTAGTGGCACCAGAAAATGTTTTATTTAGCTTCCCCCCCTTGAGTTGATTTAGCTTGGGCGCTTCCGCTCAGTTTAGGGGNGGGGGGGGGGGGGGGGGGGGGGGCATTCTTTCAGTTGAGTAATTTGCAAGAGGAATGTAATCGTCCCTCAATAGCTCCGGAATCTTTCTCTGCACAATAAACTCGCTCGTCTGACCCCCTACCCTCCGGAGGAAAGTTCCTCTGTAATGACAACACATGCTTGCAAGTCGCAGACACTAATGTTCATAAATCCTTGTATGTCCCCATTCTTTTTTAATCTACTCCCATTTTCTTTTGTTTTATCTTAACAAAAACGTCCAAGGGTTCTTAACTCTATAGTTATACTCTACACTGAAAAAACTGCCTTCATACGCCTTTCCCTTCCTCTAGACTGGCTTCAAATAAGAATGTTCAACAACAACAAAAACATATTCTTAAGGCGGGTATGTAGGGGAAGCGGGATAAGGCCAGTACAATAAAACAATTTTTAATCAAATTATAAATAAAATATTGCTTCAGTACAACATAGAGCTTAATTTTATTCACGCGGTGATATCAACATTTCTTGAATATCTTTAATGATCATAACGGCATTAGATGATCAACTTTTTCTCTTCGTGTAAAAAGTTGTCATTAAATTCCAGAAAGCCATTGACAGATATTCAAGAAATGTTGATATCACCTTGTGAGTAAAGTTAAACCCTACGTTTGTATTGAATAAATATTTTATTTGTTTTGACAAAAAAAAATTCTCTATCTTAATGTCTGTGTATTGTAACTCGATTAACTAGCTTTAACAGGCTGACGGGTAAAACCGGGAAATGGCAGGACTTATTCATTTCACACCTATAAGCCCCCCCACATTAAAACAAAAGCGAGTGATGTCGTTTGTCGCATCTAAACAAAATGCATCGCCTTTTATGAGATAATTGTACTATGTTTGTTTTATATCCGTGCCACAAATAATATATAAATATTTACTATTGGAAAGTTAAAATCATAAAAATATTTATATGAAGTAGCTGCACAAAAAAAAGGTAAAATTGAAAAATATAGTTTGGAAAAACTGGAAAAATCGAGGAATCTTTAATTTGATGTCGCACTTTCAAAATAAACTGATTGTTAGATATAATACTGATTTGTTGATATCAATAAAAGTTAAAGAATGCAGTAATTTTTTGTGGTTTTATTTTTTGTCCGCCACTTTTTCTCTCTCGGTTTCCTCCATTTTCTAATATGTTGATCGAGGAAAGATTGCTGCCGACACAATACAAGCTCTGCAGCATCCCTATTTGCTCACTCTTTTTGTTTTCGCTTCTTTTTTTTACCAACCATTTTGCTATCAGGGGTGACCACGTGGATATTGCGGATAATAAACTAGTAAAAATATATTATTGTCAGCCCGCTTCGGCGATCGCAAGTTCTTAAGATGTCACTATTGCAATAGACTGGGGCTGTCAATGACGGGAGATCGGGCTTTAAATCTCGGTTGTGTGTACTGAAGGTGATTTTTTTTCTCAATGGTTTCCCATTCTTCCTCCACGCACTTTCTTTAGATTTTATTGTCCTCGTCCCTACTCAATTATTTTCATTAACATATACGCGTGTAAACCGATCGGGTAGTGAGACGCGCTGAAAAATAAAAAAATATTGTGTATGCGAGCAGATGATTTTCTTTGATATACAACAAGCTAATGTACTTAATATCTTATTTAGTTTCAACTTATTTTAAAAAAATGAATATTTGATTATTTTTGCTTGGGTTTTTTTGTTTAATTTTTTATGGATACGTAAGTTTTATTGGTATCTTTTTTTTATAGGTCTAATACGTGTTCTGAACGAAATAACCTCTAATGTTCGCGGTTACCGATTCGCCATTAAATATGAAAACCAAGTGTTCCCTCTCCTGCTAACGACTTTTTGTTTCTGTTTCAAAATACCGCCACGTGCTTTGTTGAATTTTTGATGAAGTCTGTTGTGTGACTATCCAGACATAACGAAAAACAATATGTCATTTTCGTCTTCAAAACACTAGACTTGACATAGTGAAGGGTATAATGTTTTGTTTTTGTTTTTGCAAGTCTTCACGTCAGCCCTTAACATTTTCAAGTTTTTTTTTCCAATTTTGTTTGTATATACTTTCTTTTTGTGTTGGTAAGAAAACTTTATTATTATTATTATTATTATTATTATTATTATTATTGGTTAAATCGGAGCGTGTGTGACCGTACCCTTAGTTTACCTTGAGGTGACCTTATATGGTTCCACTATGGCTCAGTTTATAAAATAGGGCCATGGTGTAGTATCGAAAGATCGAAGGACTCTCGTTGCTGATAGTCGTTAAAAGGACAAGTCAGAAATTGGATCCCGGCAGGAAGCACATCAAACTATTATTATTATTATTATTACTAATATTATTATTAATACCCTGAGAAAGCATTAATTTTGTCCAAGTCTAATTTAAAACAACACTGCTTATATAATTACTCAAATTGTATACAAGCTTTAACGTGTTTTTAAAAAAATCGATTGACACCCAAAATATATAGGCATACTGACTTTAAACTGACTTTGATATTGTTTTAAGTGCCCAAAATAAATATTTTTAAAAATTCAGGCTGTGTGTGTGTATATATGTGTATAAATATATACATATACACACGCGCGCGTGAGGGGTCCAAGGAACATCAATAACCAACAAAAAAGTTGACCTGGTGTCTGTTGACGTGTGTTCCAAGTTTGATCTAAATATATCTAATAGTTCAAAAGCTATGAAGAACACATTCATTTATATTAGTATCCATAAAGAAGGCTAAAAACATCTAACCTGACCGGGGACTAGCCTAATTTTATTTTTTATAAAGTGTATGTCGAGTAATACAAACAAAATATGTGGGTCTACATTAGATTCAATTTATTGATCCGTTATAATCTGCATAAGTCTTAAATGTGTATTTGTACAAACATTATAAAACGTCTGAAATTGTTGTTAAGCTTTACTACAAACCCTGAGATCCAGGCAATCAATAAATTGGGCTTTCGCCCCGAGTACGATGACAAGAATACTTTAGTAGTTGGTTACAACTTTCACATTAACTTACTTGGTATCTAAATTTTAGGCGGCAATTGAACTCTAACCAGACTCCTCTGAGCATGTAGCGCTAACCTTTCTACTCGTATTCTAAATTATTATTAGCACCGCGTCTTACTACCCGTTCGGGTTATACGCACTTACGCTAATGTCGTATTCTAAAGAAAATATGATTAAAATTATGCAGTTATGTTTAAACATGAAAGAAGTAATTATTTAATAACAAAACTATTAAATTAATTAGTGTAGGATTTAGAAAACCAATCAAGTAAAAAGTGTATAAATTATAAAACTAAACTTACAGGTAGATAACTGATACTATGTCAAATGCCATGCAACATAATCTATAGAGTAAACTTTAAAAAATAGTTGAGGTTAAACATGAACGTACAAAAAGTAAAGATAGGGAAATTCAAGTTGGTATAATGTATTGTTCATGTATATTCGAAGTTGATACAATAGGTTTGAGTAGTATGTAGTGACCCGCTTCGGCGTCACTCACGTGTTAGACTGACCCGCTGATAGCAAGGAGATTGAGGTTCGAATCTCGTTCGGGTATTTTGAGGGTGGTTTTCCCCTAAACGATTTCCCACTCTCCTTCCACGTGAATGTAGGTGGAGATAGGGGTTCAAATCCTGTTAAGGTCTACTAGAGGTTTTTTTTCTAAATGGTTTCCTACTTTCTTTCCATACAAATGCGGATATATTACCTCCTCATCCTTACCCATTAGATTAATTATCATATATGTTTATAACCTGAACAGGTAGTAAGATGCTGCGATAAAAAAAGAAGTGAAATTATTATTTTTGAAACTGTTAGCTTTATGTAATCATAGACGACTTGGTTTCCTTGAGCTTGGGGCTTACGGGTTGAAAGCGCCTGTGGGTGGTATACCCCTGGCCGGGCCCAATACAGGGTTGATACGAGGGCATTAATTCAGGGCACGCGTCTCACCAGAAACCCATCTCGGCGGGTGGACAGAGAGGCGTCGGCGGTGGTGGGCAAGACGCTGGGCGGGTAGCAACCCCCGCCGAGACGATGATAGATTGGTATAGGCTACGTCATCGCAATTAACAAAACTGCTGTTCGCCAGTTAGATACTGCCCGGCTTGACCGCTATCGCGTATTACTACCTGTTCAGTTTACACGAATGTGTAATAATTTCGCTGATATGTTATGGATAAGTAAGGTTGAATGCGGATGAAGTGTACCCTCATTGGCGCATAAAAGTAGAGGGGAAACCATCCTCAGTACACCCGACCGGGATTCGAACCCCTATTTCCCCGTCATCGGCATTCTAATCCATTGCGAAAGAGATGTCTTACCCAAAACAGTTTAGTAGAATTTTTAACATTTGAGGCATGTAATGAATATAAAATTATTACACGTGAAATAAGTTTAATTGGATTACCAAACGAAATCATATTTTTATCTTAGTTCTTGTTTCATTTTGTATTTTACCTTTGTCTCAAAATAACATATTTAAAAAAATTACTAAAAATTCCTACTATCAAGCCTCAATTATACTAGAGAAACGTTTATCTTCAAACGATGAGAAACCCACCTCCAAAAACTTTGATTTGTAATCTTAATGGGGAAGGAGAACTTTATTATTCACGTTAATGGAAGGGGGGGGGGGGAAACACGTTTAAAATTGCATGTAGGAAAAAACCACCCCTTATTGCACCCGGCCAGGGTTTGATCTCCGACCTCCTTGTCAATGATCAGCAGCTTCAATAGGGTCCAACGCCTTATACCGCTTGGACAACACTATAGGCTAGAAATAATCTTTTACTTTATCCGCCATGGAGAAAGGTTATGCGTCCTTATGCTGTTGCCTTGTACGTTTTAAATAAATATTTTAAGCTCTATGCTATTTCCATAACCTAATTTTCTCCTTTCACAACAATAATGAATTATTTATCTACATCAATTTTTGATTCTGCCATGTTTCCCCCAAAGTTTTCGAAGCTCAGAAGGATCTGGGCACAAACGGAACCTCGCGCCTTGTTTTGTATGCTGCCCTCGTAAAGCGAGACATCGCGAGTGAGAAGTGTATGTTGTCGGCGGGAATGGAAGGCGCGACCCTCCCCCACGCGCTCTCGTTGGGTGAAAGAAGCGTGCGTGTAGTTGACGCGCGATGACGCTGACACTGTTGGGACCCGAATACTTCACGCGAGGGACGAGGACAAAGGAGGAAGAGGAACAAGAGGTAATTGCCGAGTCATAATAATAATTACTGCTTGGGCTCTCTTTGACAGTGATGCCAGGTAATTGCCTTTAAAAGAATAGGGGGGAAAAAACTCCTTCAGTTCCAAGCGCCGACTCGTTGTCTCGACTCTTTCATAGCTTCTTGTTCTGGTGTCGTCGGCAGTGTGAATACAATTTAATTAAGGATCTTGAGTATGTGGCTTGTCCGGGGGGAGGGAAGGTGATGTAGTGGTGGGGTCCAGGGTGCGCTGTACCCTCCGTCCTGGCCTCTTGAGGGTAAGGAAGAGGATGGAAAACTGTGTCCAGAAGAGGGTGCTGTCGTAGAGTCGCATTTACAGCTAGCCTCAGCTTCTACGTCAGAAGTATCGAACTCGTTCCTACAACAAAAGAGCTCCATTGAAAATAGAAAATACTGAGGGTGTTGCATCTTGAGTTAAATTTTATTATTACTATTATTATAAAAATACAACTAAGATCAAATAGAATTTTAAAACTGACTTAATGTTACCCATAAGTACGAACATTTAATTTACGGTAAAGGCGAGTGTGTTAGGCATTACATCTTGTGTTGAAGTCAGCTTTATTGCTAAAAAATTGTGTCCGAAAACCGTGATCTAACCGGTGTTAATTTCCTGACATGATATAAAACAACTGTCCACACACCTGTGTGCTGCCCAACACTGTACCGAGGGTCTCCGGTTATTATTGGAACCAGTGCTTAAGAAGCAAAAAAACTGTACTCAACGCGTCAAAAGATGGAATTACAATACTGATCGTATGAGTAATTTTTCAGTTGTAAACGGACTTGTGCCCTTTTATATTTATATTGTTTGGAGGCCAGACATAGATCTTGCCTTGTCCTAGATATCTCTCTCAACTTCTGTTGAAGTTATCCAGGTTTGAATCCCAGATGGGCACTTCAAGCGTTGATAGAATAAACAGTGCCTGATTAGTGCGTTATAAATAGTTAACACCTAGCCAACACGACACACGTCAGCCCGGTGCGGATAGCCCTCTTTTCCCTTCTAAATTGTCCGACGCCCCCTCTCGAATAAACCTTTGCACAATTTATTGATGGCTTGAGATGTTGCACGGGGCCTGCTAAATGCCGGTCGCTGGTGTTCTGTATCCCCGCTAACACGAGAATGGCACCACCAAATGGGGGGAAGGGGTGAGCCAAACTGAAACAGACTATTGATCTGCTCACCAAGAATTATTTATCGCCGTGCGGTGATAGGTAAACTTTGCAGAGGGGGAGACGGTGTCTAATAATGTCGAGGGGTTTTCGTGGGTTAAGTTTCGTCTCTTAGATAGCTGGTAAGGCCACTTTATTTTGGAAACTTCTCGCTCAGGACACTTTCACTTATCACGATTCAAATTTGGCAGTTATTGCTTAATGTTTTGTTTACAATAGTGCAGTTTGCCTCTGTGTTAGTACAATTTTCATATAAAGGCCATATTATAAATACAGACCTTTTTTCACATATACAACATTTTGCTATTATTGGTGTTATTTTTAAACTATTGATATTATTTATTAAAAGTGACAGTTCCAGATTGCATGACTTTTTGTTGAATACGTAAAGGTTTGCCCTAAAGAAAATAGTTTTTCAATTTCCATTAAAAATATGTAATTTTTTTAACCATAAATAGTATTCTCAAAATGGATGATTAATATATAATTCCTTGCATTAAATTTTGCCGCCATCGGACTCGATTGTTTGAGAACTTAAGGCTTTGTTTTCGCCCTGGAAGGTGAACGTCGAGGAATTATCTCTCTGGTAAGGACCACTCCACTCAACTTACTGCTTGCCACAAACTACGACACGCGGGCCACTTTTTTTCCTTGTTTTTTTTTAAATCCCCCTCGTTCCCTTCCTAGCCGCAATTTGTGAGCGGTTCCCCCTGCAGCAGTAACTGACCCAAAACTTGCGAGACACGAAAAGAATTTATGTAAGTTTTGTAACTTGAAAAAGTGCTCGCTGATATAGTCTGTTCTCAAGAACGAACTGGGACAGCCTTCGACAGGGTGTTTCAAATAATCAGGGGTGACAGCCAATTACGTCGCTAAACGTTGAGATAATTTAATTATCGCCGGTCGGGTTGGCGTTCTTTTGGAGCAGGGGTTAGGAAGCTATATATGAGGGGAAACATACCCAAATTTGCGAGAAACCACCCGGGAGACCAAGCCAGAATAAACCCAACCACCCCATCAAATCAGACTAGAAGAGCTTGATGTTTATTCCGCGTGCTTACCGGTGCAGATAGCAGTACATGTGAATCTAAATATAATTTGCATAGTCAGTTTTCGCTATTGTATTTAATGTATGCCACAGTTCATCTTTTAATAAATGAACTACAAAGAATTTGTTTTGTTAAGGATGCTAAGCTCGAATCCGATATCTAGAATATCCTTAAGGATCCCTAGTTATTAGTAAATGTATATTTATGAATTCAAATGGTGAATCTAATGGAGTATTAATATAGACTAATCTATGATTAACATCTATGGTAATAGTATTCAAAACTATCACTGGAAAAAATACGGTGAATGTACCCAGCTGGAATTTAAACTATGTCCTCCCACGTCATAGTTTTTTTTAAGTGCCGTGTCTACCGCGTTTTACCCTTTAGAACTATAAGCATACAAATTACACGTTTGTGTTAGGAATGAGGAAGGTTGACTTTAGAGGAAATATACCTGCATTTGTGTGAAGGAAGAGTGGAAAACAATTGAGCAAAAACCACCCTCAGTACGCAGCTGGGATTCGAACCCCAGATCTGCTTTGGTGGTACTCTTAGAATGCTCTCACCTGTTAGTGTGCCTATGCAAGGCTTGAAATTTTTGTTAAGTTATAGTTAATTTTGTTATTATTATGGTGGCGTTCTGTTTGCATACAATTCCACAAACTCTTTGATGGCCCGCAGGAGTGAAACTGGGCCTTGTTTGTGAGAATGATGAATCGTTCGCACCTTTCTCCTTACTACCCACACATCTCTTGAGTAAGATAAGCGAGGGTTTCTTAAAGTGGTAGTCTAGGGACCACGAGAAAATGTCAGTGATTTTACAATTTATTTTATAACAAAACATTTTTTGGTCGAAATAAATTAAATATTTCTCCATTACAAACATTATAATTTAATTTTTCTCGCTGGGTCTTATCATTAGTTCTGTAATATCTGTCAAGGATGTCCTGGAATTCAATGGGTACCTTTTATATTAATTTAAAACGTTACTCATCTAATACCGCTTTGCTCATGACAGATATTTAACAACTTTTGAGGTCACAATTCAAAGAAAGTTAAACTATTTATGTTTCTACTGGAGCAGTTTTTATTTATTTTCTCCAAAATAATGTGTTGATATAAAAACTACAAAAAGGATTTTGCGTCCCCGACACTCCCATTTTAAAACCGCTAAAGGGCAGAGCTAAAAATGGTTCATTTTGTAGATAAACAACTTATCAAAAGTCATTATTTTTAAACATACTTCGGGCTTAGTTTAGTTTCATGAGCGGCATATCTCCGAAAAAAACTTTGACTTAAGCTGAAACATTGCTGACCAATGCAGATATAGGCCTAATTTACAAGGTGTTCTTTCGGGAGGGGGCGGTTCGCTCATTTGATCATGTTTACTCATTTAGAAATCATGTTGGCCCGTGACTGATTTATAACATGAACGATCGCCCTTAAGATGAAGACATATATCGATTATCTTACCCGACCTTAGTAGAAACCCGACTCCCATGCTATTGCTATCAAATAGAACCCTTTTATTCGGTCCTAGTAACATCAAAACGGGGACTTTATCAGACCTTACTAGATCAGAATAATTGATTTCCTACCTCTCCACCCTCTCTCTTTCATGTCCCTTTGGAACAGAACAAAGTGGGGGTTGTCAGGTCGTAAGACTGCCCATTGCATCTGCGTGTTTGTTTTTAGGGTTGAGGCTGTGTGATGCGCCTTCCCGAATAACTTGTACTGGAGCTTTCAACATAACTTGAAGTAATGCTCTCGCCCCTTAGTGGTTGGCTTTAGGCAACGTGGCGCGCAGGGCCGCTGTGCGGCTAACATAAACATTCGCTAAGTCGGCGCATAAATCTCGACTTCTGGCGGAGAATCTTCTAAGATTATGTGCTGCCGCCTCCTTTCGAATAAGTTTGTTCAACAACTCTACAGGATGACTCTTAGAGATGCTATTTTTAAAAACAACTGAAGGGTTGAAGGAAATGTTTTCGTCCTCAAGAGGATGCGCATCCACCGTGAAATGTATTTCCATTGTTTTTTGGCGGAATTTTCGACTTAAGGGGGCCGCCTCGGTAAGGTAAGCGAGAAATTTGCGTGCAGACTTTCAACTCTAACGAATTAATTTTTCCTCGATCTATTATTTTAAAATAAGGTTAACGCCAAAATAAACTCGAAATATTCCAACAGGGTTCTTTTTCATAAACAATCCTATAGTTTTGAGTTTTATTAGTAGAAAAAAAAAGTGGGAAAATGTGACATTAGCTTATTCTCAACGACTTTTTAACCATATTTTCGGAGCTTTGAGACTAGACTTGATTAAAAAGGGCTCTATATTTAACCTTCCTTTATTTAACAAATACAGTAAAAAGTTGATAGGCTCACAACAGAAAATGTTAAAGACAGTTGGGAAAAAAAGCAGTTAGCGTTCCTCTTTACCTTAACATTTTTTACATTTGCTGACCGAGGCAGCCGCCTTAACAAGTTTACAGTTTTCATTAACAATCTTTAAACAAACATAACAACAACAAAATGAATAAAATCGCACAACATAATATGTAGGCTTTGTTAAAGTTACGATATTTATTAATTTTACCGCTAGTAGAAGCCCAGTCTTCTTCATAATATTATAATATTTATATTTTAAGAATCTCCATTAGTAAACAAATTAATTTGTTGGAATATTTCCAAGATCGGCGTTATTTTATTTTGCGGAAATAAGCCGCTACAGGCGTTCTTACCTAGACTCTTCGATAACTTCTTATAGCTGCTTTAAATTCGAACTATTATGTTTATGAAAAAATCTGGCTGTATTCATAATCTTCTTCGTGGACTTGGATTCCCCCCTGCATCACTCGCTAACGATTTTCTGGTATCGCCATGGTACGGACATGAGGGACACAATAAGTGTCCCGAACAAAACAAGCCAAATGGTCACCCATCCAAATATCACATTCCGTGAAGGAGCGCCACGCATTTGGAACTGACGTCGAAACCTTTATTGAGTCACCCTCACTGAAAATAGCCACTGCTGTTACATTCTGCCGGACTGTCCACCGCTCTATTAACTAAATTTTTATCTGTGTTATTCATTTGAGGTATTTAACGTGCACTTTCTGACTCGACTGATTATATCAGCACACAATAATTTCTATGAGCGAGAGTGAAAGTGCCCATTAATTTTGCCGGGAAAGGTATTTTCACACACTTTCAAGGGTTCTTTTAAATGCCACAATCGATATTGAACCGATATCTATACTTCTCCTCCGAAGGAAGTTGTGCTGCAGATTTATATTACTCAAGCCATTACTAAAACATGAACATCAGAAATCTGGCTACAAACCGGTGTCTTTGGTGGGCGCATGCGTCATGCTATGTGATACACAAGTGGTTTCAAAATGTATCAACATGTATCATACATACATACATACATAAAAGCAAGCTGACGCAAGTGTTGACGCATGCGCCCATCAAGGATATATTGGAAATGGGTCGAGCCCTTTAATTTTCCAAATTCCATACAATTTTCTTTCGAATCTCGAATCCAAATCCTCGAATATTTAAATATGTACCGCTTTAAAGTGAAAATATTTAACAATCAATAACTATAAAAGATTGTTTAAGGCTAGTTGTCGCTGACAAATTTCTTAATATTGTATTTGAGATACTATTTTGACATTTTTTACGAATCTTGAAAACCATAGCATTTGAGGATTCGAGCGTCCTATCTCATGTATATACACACACATCCACTACTGGACTGCTAGGCCTGTCATAGCTTCGTCTAACTTAAAACTAGGACAGGCATAACATACAGCTCCCAACCGTTAATTTATCACCGTGAAGGGGTAAACCCACATTTCACCAATGATACATTTTTTGGCCATACCGAGAATCGAAC
>CABEEJ010007683.1:0-28865 GCA_901482245.1 Timema douglasi | reverse complement strand
AGTACTTACAGTGGATGTATAAAGGACTAAGCTAGTACTTACAGTGGATGTATAAAGGACTACACTAGTACTTACAGTGGATGTATTAAGGACTAAGCTAGTACTTACAGTGGATGTATAAAGGACTAAGCTAGTACTTACAGTGGATGTATAAAGGACTACACTAGTACTTACAGTGGATGTATAAAGGACTAAGCTAGTACTTACAGTGGATGTATAAAGGACTACACTAGTACTTACAGTGGATGTATAAAGGACTACGCTAGTACTTACAGTAGATGTATAAAGGACTGTGCTAATACTTACAGTGGATGTATAAAGGACTACACTAGTACTTACAGTAGATGTATAAAGGACTACACTAGTACTTACAGTAGATGCACACAGTTCAAAGCTAGGTACTTATAAGTTAGGAGTAGGGGAGAATTGAGAAGAAACATACCAACATTTGTGTGGAAGAATAATAAGCAATTAATGAAAAAAATGAACATGATATGAACCAGGACTTCACTGACAAGATAAGACATATTTAGTGCATGTACACATATTTAATAATTATTGAATAGGAGCCTATTTAGAGATACAACTTGATGGACCTTAATAAAATCTCACATACACAATCATGGGAAAGGCTCTGGTGAACTGACACTATTTTACCTGATCATGTTCTTGGATCATCATATCAAGAAGTTTGATGTCTTCAGGCAATATGTCTGCACAGTAAGGCTCCACAGATAGCCAGAATTTGTTGGGCGTGTCATTTTTCGGGACAAGCACTCGGCGAGACCCCATCTTTGTTTGATCTGGGAGTTCGTGAGGGTCTGACATTGGAGTTGTTTGAGCAGGACTTGATGCCACGTTCTGAATCAATTACCACCAGATGCGATGTAATAGAAATATTATAAATAACAAAAACTGATGATTATGGAACATAAACTATAGTTATATACACATAAGTATCAACATTAAGCACACATGCAAGGAGAATTGCTCTAAAATAACCATAAATGAAGGGAAAACCATTACATGGTGTCTACTCAACTTGACCAATGAAATCCCCCAACCTTTTCTCTGATTTCCCCTGATCATTTCCTGAAGTTCCTGACTAAAAAAGTATGTCACATCCTTTTAACTCGCCCCTCCCACACCCCCTCCTCACTCGTTTTTCTATTTTTTTTAATAATAATAATAAGTTTTAAAATTTGAATTAAAATTGTTTACTAGGAATTAAAAATATATTACACAGCTACAAACAAAGAAATGACATTATAATTTACTGATTATTGTATTTCATATTTTGAGTAAAATATCATTTTCCCGGATTTTTATTGTGATTTGCCAAATTCCCGACTTATTCCCGTTTTTTCCCAATCACTTCTAATTCCCGTTTTCCCCTGATTTAACCGGATGGTAGACACCCTGAATTATCTACATTTTAGTTAGTCACATTCCATGGAACATTAATGGCTCATTTCAACAGTGTTATTATTGTTATTGTTTGTACACAAATCAGTCACTCACTTGTTTATACTACGTATGATCCCCTCTGTGACACATGTTGAGGCAAAAACCCGACTCACTACTTTAATTTCAAGAGTTAAATGCTCCAGGTGTGCAGTCATCGAGACATCATTTATCCCAGAAAGTGCTCAAAAAGCTCACCAACTTTTGGATTGTACCAACAGAGGCCAGTTTGTTCTGGCTTTAAACACGGCAGTACAACCTTTCACCTATACGTTGTCTCATCGTGGGACATTCCAACGGGTAAATGTTGATCTAAGTCGGGGGTCCCCCACCCTATGCCCGCGGGTGTCATGGCGCCCATCGAGCCCCCGTCTGCCCGCCACTTTTTGGACCACAGCTGAAAAGTTCTCGACTAGTAATTTTAACCTGTCAATTTTCCGACAAAAATCGTACTTATCTCCAGGTATGCTGTTCTCAAAGAGTTGGTGATTGAAAAGCGTCTTTCCAATCCCTCCCTCTCGTTCCTCTTTCTTTGCCTGCTCATTTACAAAGTGTACTTTATTACTCGGAACTATCATTATACTCACTAATACAACGCTAATACTTCCTATTTCCTTTGTAAATATCTTGACACGGGGTCTACCCAGATTTGTTACCCGAATAAACACACAAAAAATATATATATAAAATGTACCCAAACACCAAAGTGGTTGTGAGTAGTTAAATAGTGGCGTGTTTTTATTTTGGTCTTGTTAAAATCGCAAATAAAGGAGTATATTTTAAATTTATTTGTTGCCAACTTAGAGGGGGTTGAACCCCCTTCCCCCACATGGCTACGTCCTCGAGTATTACCCACAACCACATGCAACGTCACAATCGCTGTTGGAAACTCAACATGACAGTTGTGTATAGCGTCGAGGCTGACCTCTGAGCCTGGCGGGAGCTAGTAAACTTGCCTTGATAAAGTGATTGGTGTCTGCTGCATTACCGTTAGTGTTGAATGTGCTCTAAGGTACAAAGAGGTTGGGGATTGGGGACCTCTCATCTAAGGGAATGTTCTTTACATGAGCTAGTGATAATGTACTGGCTCAATTGGAAACACTTGGCGAGAATGCAGAGAGTGAATTTTATACTGCCGAGACTATGCTTCAGCTCATAGATGGAGAAACTATTTGAATTCCAAGAAGCCATGCTAGACAGATCGCAAAGGAGAACACGCCAGCAACAACAACAAACAAGTATTTCAGATGCTTCCTTCACATCCCTTTAGTAGACAACATGATTTCTAAGCTGAGAGCTGGTTTTTCAAAATAAAAAAGCCTGTTTTTGGCCTTCCATAGGGGCCTGATGATATTTTGAGAGGTCCTCGTTAGGAAACCTTTCGAAAATTAAGACTCCTCTCAAATATATTTGAAGTGGACTTCCCTCAGACAATATTTAAAATTTCAATATGCCTAGAAGTTATTTAGAGTGACCCTTGCCTGCATTATATTTTTACTAATTTATTTTCTAGAATATATGTGAATTAGTTTTTCCCCGGCAAAGTTTGAAAATTGTATCCCTCCAGAAGCTATTTACAGTGGTCCTTACATTTAAATTCTGGAAGATGGCCAAATGCAAGCACTTTCACAGAGATTTTTCCCAACGCACAAAATTCAAGGATAATTCCTGGTTTTCCTGATCAATTGCCGCTCTGTCGAAGCACAAGTCTTCAACGATAGCATCCATGTACGGGACATATTGAGAATTGAAACCAGAGAAACAGAGTTTGAGTAATATGTGTCGTTGTTGCTCGCATGTGTGTGAAATAAGTCCCGCTTGTTCACAACCTTAGCCCGATTCGTACCTGGCCTGGAGTGACCTTGTTCTTATTGATCTTGATGGAGAGGGGTGAGTGTGTGTTGGTGTCCTTTGGCTTGGACACGTCCTTCAGCTTCTTCACCGGCTTCTCGTGGTGTTTGGAACGTTTACCAGGGGACGGGGGACCGCCCTTACTCATGCTCGCCTTGTTTTTCTTGTCGCGTTTCTCTTCTGCGGTGTTCATAACCTGCGACAAATTACTGGATAATATCAACTCTCTGATAACATGTTGGTGACCTGGCGGTCTAGGGGTAAGGTGTCAGACTTCTATGCTGGCGGCCGGGGTTCAATCCTCGGTCCCGGCACAGATTTATCTGATTACCAAACCCTTCCTTCACCTCTGACAAGACATCTTGTGAATGTGGGGAATGCCAGGCCTCCACCGTGGTTCGGATCCCACGTTAAACTGTAGGTCCTCCAGTTCATCTCCCAATCACCCTACCACTACACATTAGCGTAAGTGCGTATAACTATAATCTATTGAATCAAAAGGGACTAGATAATGGTAGACTAATGGCAGGACAATGCCTGTCTCTGTGTTATTCCTACTGCCCTGTATATCACATTAATAGGAAAGTTTTCATGATTGACTTGGTTACGTCTTGGTGTCGAGGGTTTACGACCAAGCGGTTCTGACCCGGGTGGAGCACGAAAACGATTTGAAGATGTTTTTCTTAAATAAAAAAAAAAGGCAGTTGGGGGGGAGTAGATCTAACAGCGTGTAGGTAAAACTACATGTACTGCAAATCGACTGAAAATGAGCTATTTAATTTTATTCTTAGAATAGTGCCTATTTTGACTAGTCCTAATATTTACACAACATAGCAAGATAAACATAACTTCGCAAAAATAACCTCAAGAGAACATGAAGTATGTATGTAATATTAAATAGACTTAGAGCATCTGGTACTCTTTCTATTTCATCCATAACTGGACGGTTTTTAAGCGCCCCCTTTCTGCCGTGTATTTCTATTTAGTAATTGCTGTTCATTTTAATTTACAAAAACTTAAAATTCATTGACTATGAAATTATACTAGTTTGGATCTAACATAAAAAGGGATGCTACATTGAAATTGGTGCCTAAATTCTCGACTCACTGCCCATTGGTCCTAACTCTACTGTTTAGTCTGGTCAAGGAAAGCGTGACCAAACCGAACTCTGGTATTGTCTCGGTCATAAGCATTTTATTAACATCGATACCGTGTCGACTGGTAGAGCTCACCTAATGGTACGTGGGTATGTTGATCACTCTATTTGACTATTAGTAGGCTACTTGCATATAACCTGAATAGTTAGACTACCGAACTATAATAATTCTATAGTAAATGAATCCACTGCAATACATTTGTAATTAGTGGAGATTTCTACAATATTATTGTTTTGTCTCGGTTATAAAAAATTGTACAATGGATCAAATCAACAACAACAAAATTTCTTACCAATATTTTTATATTATTTATAAGCACCATGTCTTAATACCTGTTCACACTTTTTAGTATATACATACTAACCCTATTGAATTTGGAGGAAGTATACCTGAATTTAAGCAGAGAGAGAGTGAAAATCCCGCCTCAGTGCATCCGATTGGAATTCAAACCTCAATCTCCCTGTCATCAACAGTCTAGTCTATTGCAAGAGGGACTGACACCTCAGACCGTGGGGCTAATGAACCAGATGATTACTAATATTTATCACATATCTTATCTAGGTGGCTAAAGCACTTAACATAATATCTTCAAACCTGAATTTCATCATTAAGAATGTAGTTTCTCTTGACAATAGCGGAGAGCATGGCTTCCATCTCGAGCTGCAGAGCATCCATATCTTCCATTCCGATTCCATCTTCTTCCGAACGGTTCAACACAGCGAAATAGCGAGGGAATAAGTGTTCGTTGTCGGCGACCTTTATATAGGGATAGGACAGTTCTTTGCTGGGCGTGTCACCTGCGATTTCACTGCTCCTAGGTTTGGAAGAGGTCTTCACGTATTCCTTACCCTTCCCAGGCCCCTTCTTTGGGCTCTGCCTCAATTTACCCGACGAGGACATCATTTGTGCAGAGAGACCTGGAGCAAAAGTACAAAGGCCCATCAGATTTCAAAATGCAAACGACATTGACGATTATGATGCTAAACTGAAATAAAAATCAATATTATTTTGAGATAGTGTGTAATTAATGTAATTTAGAAAATTTACCACGATATTAATTCTTTTTCGGACCATTTTTTCGTCCAGGTTATACACATTTTGTTTACACTAATGGGATAGGGACAAGGGGGGTAGAATGTGAGGAAGAAATGTACCCGTATTTGCAAGGAAGGAGATTGGGAAACCAGAATAGAGAAAACCAGCCTCAGTATAAACAGCTGGGATAAGAAACACGACCTCCACATCATCACCAAACCAGTCTAGATGAACTTGATACAAATGTGGCTAACAAGATATAAATGAATCATTGAATTAATTAGTATATAATTAGCTTCATTTACAAATAACTGTGCTGATCAAGATAATGTCAAGAAAACCACTAAATGAAATTTTAATCAATGTTCTTTATTAATCATCTTTAAAAATACAGTAGCCTATATTAAAGTTTGAAAGCAATCATCGAAAGCTATGACATTTTAGTGGGCAGTTCCTAAAAATATAAATGCATTCTGCTGTTTCCAACCTAAATAAACTACCGTGGGATAGTCCGTTTGAAGGTAAGATTATTTACTAACTTTATTACT
Source organism: Timema douglasi (assembly GCA_901482245.1). Classification (NCBI taxonomy): domain Eukaryota; kingdom Metazoa; phylum Arthropoda; class Insecta; order Phasmatodea; family Timematidae; genus Timema; species Timema douglasi. The sequence goes on along the minus strand of CABEEJ010007683.1, from coordinate 22,810 downwards.
AAGAGGTGTAGCTGGTGTTGATGGAGCCCAGGGGAAATAAAAAATTGCACCTCTTGAAAACTGTTCTTTAAAATCTGACTGCAGTCTTGGTTCTCAAACTGGTCACTTGTTATAATATCACTTACAAAATAATAAAAACAAATTTACACTCTTACTGTTTAAAAGAACTAAACTTACTGTATATTGTTGCTAATATCAATAGTACACCAACCATAAATTTATATATTTTTATGGGTGACCTGGCAGTCTAGGGGTAAGGTGTCGAACATATTGAAAAAAAAAACATATTTAATAATCACATGTTAATATATTAACAGCAGACGATCACTAGTTTAGCTTGTGTGAGAAGCTGTGAGTGTTGCAATATCATGTGACTTATGCTTGTCAGCCCTTTCTCTTGTTACAAATCACACAACTCGACTTTTGAAAAGATACCTAAAGACAATGTGCATCGAAGGTCACCAGTTATAGACCTTTAGTGGTGTGTGGGAATTGGGGGGGGGGGGGTGCAGGAAGGAGCTTTCCTATGTTTATCTTTTAAATTGGAGCGATGAACAGGATGAGACCATGTGACGATTATGTCGTGAAATACAGTGGTTTTTTTTTTCTAATTTATTAAAGATTGCGCCAAAATAAATAAAATGAAAGAGATTTTGTTCTGTCTGTTTGAGGCAAAGAAAACCATTGTGTGGTTACCCTGAGAAACATTGGATATTTCTGCTAGTTTGAATATAAAATGTTGTTTTAATTACTAGGGCTAAAGGCCTTTTAGAATACAAGTTGTTTTCCATGGACAGATTAAGATTAAGTCAAGTTTTGAAGTTAATAAAATCGTACCACATGAAAGCCAAAGAAAATAAAGTGTTGGTTAAGATAAGAGATCATCATCATCATCATCATCATCATCATCACCGCGTCTTACTACCCGTTCGGGTTATACGCACTTACGCTCATGTGTAATGGTAGGGTGATTGTGAGATGAAATGGAAGACCTACAGTTTAACGTGGAATCCGAACCACGGGGGAGGCCTGGCATTCCCCACATTCACAAGTTGTCTTGTCAGAGGTGAAGGACAGGTTTGGTAATCAGATAAATCTGTGCCGGGACCGAGGATTGAACCCCGGCCGCCAGCATAGAGGTCTGACACCTTACCCCTAGACCGCCAGGTAACCAACAGTTACATTAAAACAGTATATTAAGCAGGGGTACGGGGAACAAGTTGAGGGGGTCAGTAGGTGGGGTGAGAACTAAGATTGGTAATGGATACTTCTTGCGAAAACCGTAACAAAGTTGGGGAATATATTTTACTGCTGCCAGCTCAACCATGCAAATTGGAAAAGAAATCACAATATCCACCTCTATAACCAATTGGATTCATAGTTATGTAGACTCTTTTTTTCAATGTTTTTAATTATGTGTGTCTAATCATAGTGGAATGTGGTTAGAAACCAAACCAAATATTGCTCCAATGATTACGCCTAGTTATACAGTGTGTTTATTTAAAAGACCATGTTAGCCGATGTGAAATTGGATGAATACAAATGATAGAGTGATACTAATGTGAACCTGAATTCAAAGCGTGTGAATGATGCGTAAGTTCCAAAAATATCATATATAGTATGTTAATAATAATAATATTTAGCACCACGTCTTACTACCCGTTCGGGTTATACGCTAATGGATTAGGAATTGGGAAGGATGAATTAGAGGAAGTGAACCCGCATTTGCGTGGAGTGAGAGTGGAAAACCATTTAGGAAAAACCACCCCCAGTTCACCCAACTGAGATTCGAACCTCGATCTCCCCGTCCTCAGCAGTCGAGCTCAACACAAGCGCGTTAGCCAACTACGCCACCGAGGCGGGTTATATATAGTATGTTAACTTACACTGTATTTCACCGATATCAAACCATTAAAAATATTTTACTACCATTATATTTACAAGGAAATGACGAATTCAATGATACTATAAATATCTGTTTGAAATTATTTCATTTTTACAATGTATAGACAACTTAATAAAGCCCAAGTAAAACATAAATATACTGGACCAACACATCGTTTTATCTATCATGGTGTCTACTAAACTCGACCAATGAAATCCCCGACCTTTTCCCTGATTTCCCCTGATCATNCCCCCCCCCCTCCACCCTCATTTTTCTATTAACCTTTTTTTATGAATAATAATACATTTTAAAATTTGAATATTTTTTTCATTTGTATTAAAATTGTTTACTATTAATTAAAAATATATTACACAGCTACAAACAAAAAAATGACATAATTTAATGATTATCGTATTTCATATTTTGAGTAAAATATCATTTTCCCGGATTTTTGTTGTAATTTACCAAATTCCCGACTTATTTCCGTTTTCCCCCGATCACTTCAAATTCCCGGCTGATTCCTGTTTTCCTTGATTTTCCCAGATGGTAGACACTCTGTCTATATGACCCATTAAGACTACTACTAAAGTCAAATTGTTTACCTTGTGAATATTGATTGAGTCTTTAACTTATTAACTAATGGAACAGTAGCGGTGGCAAAGTTAGGTCAAGTCAGCCGAGTAGCCTAATTAATGTAATGAAGGTTAGGTTAAGCCAGGTTGGAAAGAAACCTCGATATATTTATACAACATTTAGCCTTAAAACATATATTAGGCTACTTTATCTTAATATTCGACTTTTAGCGGATGAATTCAGGTTAGTGTGTCCACTTAGATCTTACTACATTTTTAGTTGTTCTAATTTAGCTAAGTGCAAGTTTTTTGAATGTGTAAATTTTTGCTGGTTGTGCAAGAGTGTTTTTTTGTTTGGCTAAGAAAAGATTAGTTACTAAACCTAACCATTTTCAAAAATGTGTAGGTTGCTAAAGCGAGCAAGTGTGGTCATTGGAGAAGATCATTGCACATTAATTGGATCTATAATATATGTAAGGCTTCGATTATGCAATTTTACAGTTTTTCAATAAAATGTGTGATTGGTTTTGAATTGTTAATTATAATAAAGTTTTTAATAATATTGAATTTAGCATCAATGGATTCCCTGCATTTTCGTGAGTATAATGCTGGTATAAATTTGGTTATTTTAGGGTTTTTAGTGAATAAAATTTGCCTAAAATATGAGGGTCTTAGGTTCTTAGGTTCTCCCTTTTAACCCCAACATACCAAGTTAAGAAATCAAAATTCAAAAGATAATAAACTAATTTCATGTAGGTATGTTATTGTATGTAAAGCCATGTGTTGAGCAGCTGTCAGTTTTGACAATTGGTTGTAAAATATGTGCTCTTCTGTCAATGTTAACTAGACTTACTTTATATTTATTTTTATGGGGCTTATCAAAGACGGTCACTCAAAATCTTGTGTGTAGAAAATGACAATAGAAGGCCTATAGATGGAACATGGGTAGCCTAACTACAGGCATCGTCATATCAAGAGCCTTAATTTATCTTAAATAGATATATTTTCATGTGAGGCTATGTTGTGTGAATTTGTTACTTTTGATAAATATTTTTAGTGCTAATAAAAAAAAACTAAATGTTATTAATTTTAACAACAAAAACTGTAGTTTGTATTTTCTAAAATTCCCTTTTTTTATGCAAGGTAAATCATAATATACAACGTAAACACCAACTGTATGAGTTTTGTTTGCTTCGCCTATACACACTACACCACAGATTAAGATAACAAGAAAGATCTGTTAAGCATGGGTTTAAATAGTTGTAAGGTGTTTTTAGTATAGGTGCTGCATTCTAGACAAATCTGACAAGACAATGACAGTTTAATATAGCGGTCTCGAAGGCTCAGTAGGTATTTTATTTGAGTAACTTTGTTATTACTATTACTCTTTTTTTCATTTATTTATTTTGCTTTTTAAAATGTTCACTGTTAATAACAAGATCAACTTTATTACATAGGTGGACGGAAGGTGGTCCGATTGCACCTCAAAGCAGGATTTTTAGATTTTCAATTTTTAATTATGATATTTTAAACAAATTTTTGATGAAAATATTTTGTTTTAGAATTAAGTTTCAGAGATACTAGCACCATGGGGCGGGGGGAGGAGGGGAGGAATGTCTATATAATTCTTATGCCACAAGGGGTCACGGACAAGGCCGTGCAGGATTGCTAGTAATTAATAAAAGAAAGCTTGCTAACTTTTAAGATAAATAGTGTGTAGCATACTCGTATATAAAATGTTGAATAATTGCTCCAATAAACTGTACATAATTTTAATTTACACCGGGTAATTACCAGTTTTTAAATGATTTTAAGTATACATTAATGATTTTAAATACATAGCATCAAATATATATTATAGTCCTGCATTGATGGCCACGCGGTATGATATTTAGCCTTTCTCTATCAAATAGTCATGTTTCGATAGGGCCACAATTTGTGGGATTTTTTTATACGGTTCTATATAAGATATCACAAATTTGAAACACACTTTATAATTGAAATTTAAACTATCCAATTGGCCAGAACTTTCTCCCTCATTTTGGTGAAAACAATATTTAAAAATATCTAACCACTTCTTAAATAAATTGGTATTTCTAAACGTCTGCAATTCTTCTCAGTGCTCCATAATAAATAATTGCAGTTGACAGCCAGTCTCTAAGTTAAAAAAAAAGTCCATTGTGTTTCAAGTTTTCTTTGTAATGTGCAGTAAGAGTAAACTTATTTGTGTGGCAGGATTAGGGTACTTATGACGAGGGGGTGAGGGTTATAGACGGGGGAGGGTGCTACCTGAAGCTTGCTAGGTGACCTCCAGCCGACAGGAGCTGATATTTTGTATCTGCTTACTAGTACATTCGAGTTTAACGTGAGTCGTTTAAGAAATGCTCACTTGATTGCGCTGTAGTCACTGGGGGTTGCGCCTAGCGATCCAAATGTTGAAGGAGTAAAACCTCGAAAAGAAGTGCTACATTTTTAACCTAGCGGCTGTGGCTCTGTTCTTTCCTTCTCTGTGACTGTGGCTCACTTTGACCTACTATAGATCATTTTATATCAATTGGTGATTTTAATGACAAAAAAAAGTACGTTCAGTTACTTATTTCCTAAAATGTTTATTTGATAAAAATGGTCAAAGTGGTAATAAATTGTGCAAGTAGTTTAAAAATAAATTATATTTAAAAGTAATTTTGTACACCATGACCAACTACGCTATAAAACCTGGGTGACCAGGTAGCAGCACCTCCGTGGGGGGAAAAAAATAATAAAAAATAATAATAGTGTTTTATTGTTTTTAATTTCTTTCCTTGGTATTTGACGCATTGTAGTTGGTGAAACTGTCAATTTGGATTTGTTTTATACTTTTCTCATTCATTTACAATAGCTAACAATAAATATTGTTTTGAATAGTTTTAATTTTTTTTTATATGTCCTGATCATTATTAAAAAAAATATCAAAAAAGAATTTGTAGTTGCAAATTTATAGACAATTCGAATTCCAAATTATTTACTATCTCCTGGGTGTGACCACGTGATCTAATCAACCAATGATGGTGTATATCTGAGTCTGAGTAGTAGAATTTTGTGTTCATAGTGTTAAAGTATTGAAAAATGCCAAATAAACTGAAAAAAGAGAAGGTACATTCCTTAATTTTATGCACAATTATACAAACAAATTTTTTAACACATACTCATACTATTTTTATCCAGAGTGAGCTGTTACGATTTTAAAGTCAGGATTTAAGTAAGGGTGTAACGTTTGACGCCGTGTCATGTTAGGCTGTAAGCAAGAAACCTGTCCTTTCAATCATTTAGTGTCTAGACAATTATCTTAACCTATATATTATACTCTCTCGAACTTTTCAGGAGCCCACCAAAAAGTCTGCAAACGGAAAGAATGGGAAGGATAACAATGAAAATAGGGAGGAGGTAAGTTTTTCCATTTAACCTTGGTTGGCAGTGCCATTAGTTATTTTCATTTAAAGGTTTAACTTGGTAAACCAATTGTTTTGCTAAATAATTGTTATACACATCTTAAACTATATAGTTTTACATCTAATGGCATGGTATGTTATGAACAAGAGGTCAACAAGTGGACAAACCTAACCTATAACCTTTCATCCTTATATTATTAAAGTCTAGCAAGTAAGGATTGATTTTTCTGACAATCTTTCGGGTTTGATCTTTTAAGCATATTATTTTTCAGATGAAATGTTATCTTCCAAAATAATGAATCCTAGAATGCTATTGTAGACTACATAAAATATATGTAGGCCTATAGCCTAGTGTCTGAACAATTTGTTCCCACTCCACTCATCGGAAAAGGGGCGTTTCCTCCTTCGAGCCATGCTTCCAACTGTCAGTCGACAATCGGCTGTTGTGCTGTATGGTTGTGTCTTGGACGTTACATTACATTATTTGGAAGTAGAGTCAAATTTATGTACCAATAGTATTAATAGATTTGTGGTGAACACTAGAAGTAACTGTGCCCAGACTGTTAAAAATTGGTTAAATACAAATATTTTTATTTTTTCCTTTTTAATAATAATTAATATGGGCCTATTACACACACACTACAAAAACATTTATAAAGGCCTTCTACCAAAGTTTATTTGTATTTACACGTCTTTTTTAAAGATCTTGATTCCTTTTGCTTTGTAGTTTGATGTAGGCCTGAATAAAAAATGAAACAAAACAAATCATATTAGGATAACCAAACACGAGCCATCAAGAGAGCAAGAGCCACCATCCCAGGGTAGTCAAGAGAACAAGAGCCTACCGTCAAAGAGCCATAAAGAGAACAAGAGCCTACCATCCCAGGGCAGTCAAGAGAACAAGAGCTTACTGTTCCAGGGCAGTCAAGAGAACAAGAGCCTACCATCCCAGGGCAGTCAAGAGGGCAAGAGCCTACCGTCCAAGGGACATAAAGAGGGCAAGAGCCTACTGTCCAAGAGCCATAAAGAGAACAAGAGCCTACTGTCCAAGAGCCATAAAGAGAACAAGAGCCTACTGTCCAAGAGCCATAAAGAGAACAAGAGCCTACCATCCCAGGGCAGTCAAGAGGGCAAGAGCCTACTGTCCAAGAGCCATAAAGAGAACAAGAGCCTACCATCCCAGGGCAGTCAAGAGGGCAAGAGCCTACCGTCCAAGGGACATAAAGAGGGCAAGAGCCACCATCCCAGGGCAGTCAAGAGAGCAAGAGCCACCATCCCAGGGCAGTCAAGAGAGCAAGAGCCACCATCCCAGGGCAGTCAAGAGGGCAAGAGCCTACCGTCAAAAAGCCATAAAGAGAACAAGAGCCTACTGTCCAAGAGCCATAAAGAGAACAAGAGCCTACCATCCCAGGGCAGTCAAGAGGGCAAGAGCCTACTGTCCAAGAGCCATAAAGAGAACAAGAGCCTACCATCCCAGGGCAGTCAAGAGAACAAGAGCCTACCATCCCAGGGCAGTCAAGAGAACAAGAGCCTACTGTTCCAGGGCAGTCAAGAGAACAAGAGCCTACCATCCCAGGGCAGTCAAGAGGGCAAGAGCCTACTGTCCAAGAGCCATAAAGAGAACAAGAGCCTACCATCCCAGGGCAGTCAAGAGGGCAAGAGCCTACCGTCCAAGGGACATAAAGAGGGCAAGAGCCACCATCCCAGGGCAGTCAAGAGAGCAAGAGCCACCATCCCAGGGCAGTCAAGAGAGCAAGAGCCACCATCCCAGGGCAGTCAAGAGGGCAAGAGCCTACCGTCAAAAAGCCATAAAGAGAACAAGAGCCTACTGTCCAAGAGCCATAAAGAGAACAAGAGCCTACCATCCCAGGGCAGTCAAGAGGGCAAGAGCCTACTGTCCAAGAGCCATCAAGAGAACAAGAGCCTACTGTCCAAGAGCCTACCATCCCAGGGCAGTCAAGAGGGCAAGAGCCTACTGTCCAAGAGCCATAAAGAGAACAAGAGCCTACCATCCCAGGGCAGTCAAGAGAACAAGAGCCTACCATCCCAGGGCAGTCAAGAGAACAAGAGCCTACTGTTCCAGGGCAGTCAAGAGAACAAGAGCCTACCATCCCAGGGCAGTCAAGAGGGCAAGAGCCTACTGTCTAAGAGCCATCAAGAGAGCAAGAGCCACATCCCAGGATAGTCAAAAGAGCAAGAGAGTGATAATCCAGATCTGCCAAATCCAGTTAATTTATCGTGCGATTGAAGATTAGCAGTAGGCCCCTAAGTATAGCATTGTATTAGACAAATTAATTAATAATTGCATTCGTTTAGAAATGTCAGTGGATTGAAGATTGACAATAGGTGTAGGCTACCAATGGTATTGTACTAGTTAGATAAAGCAATAAAAATTGCATTCATTTACAAGTTTTAGGTTTTTCTTTTCTTTTTCCCTATCTCACCCATGTTACAATCAATTGCCTTGACGTGTTTTCATGCTTTGTGATTATTTATTGGAACCAATCAGTCACGTATTACACTTTCCTGCTCTTTTTAAATATAAAAGGACATGAATATTTTTAGTCCCCCAAATGCCAAAGTGAACCTGATTAGGATGAAGAAATTAAAATTATGTTTTTAAATAAGTGTCATGGCAAACGTTTATTTAAAATGAATGAAAAAGATGTTTCCTTTGTCTTGGTACATACATTATAGTTAGGCCTATTTAATTATTTTACATCTTGTGAATGTGAGGAATGCCAGTCCTCCACCGTTGGTTCGGATTCCACGTTAAACTGTAGGTCCTCCATTTCATCTCACAATCACCCTACCATTACACATTAGCGTAAGTGGGTATAACCAGAACGGGTAGTAAGACGCGGTGCTAATAATAATAATAATAATATTTTAACTGTGTTTAGGTATGATTTAATAATGGAATATATTGTTTTTAATAGTACTTTCATACAAGATAAAAACTTTCCACTAAAACTTCTTATTGTAAATGTTGGCCAAACATCTTATATTTGCTCTGTGTTACACCCGTAACAGAATATAACAATTTTTAACCGAGACAATTTATGTTGTAATATCAAGCTCGCTTCCACGGTGAATGACTGACTACCTTCTTATTTTTAAAAATAAATTAATATTAGAAAGTTATTTTAATAAATATCACAGAGAAATTGAAAAAACCAAATACACTTGTAGGATAATGTTTAAAATTGGTCACACCCGTAACAAACATTAATAGTATTTTATGAAAGATTTAAATATTTAATTTTTAACTCCAAAAGGGACATAATAAAGAGAGAAAAAAATTAGGTTTGCACTACAAATAAACTCTTCATAATAAAATTGTATTTTAGATATTTTAAAAGGGTTATTTGCTAGAAAATCTTGTACAAATATCACACCTGTACTGCGGAATGGCTGCCAACTGGAAACACTAAAATATAGGCTTACTTATTGCTATCGTCGCGTCTTACTAACTGATCAGACTATACACATGGTAATTAGGTACTCTAAAAGAGTAGGAGTGAGATAGGAAGCATTTTGGAGGTAATTTACTTGCATTTGTATGGAAGGAGAGTGGGAAACCTTTTAAGAAAAATCCTGACCATCCGCCTCGGTGGTGTAGTTGGCTAACACGCTTGTCGTGTTGAGCTCTACTGCTGAGGACGGGGAGATCGAGGTTCGAATCTCGGTCGGGTGAACTGGGGGTGGTTTTCCACTCTCCCTCCACGCAAATGCGGGTTCACTTCCTCTAATTCAATCTTCCCAATTCCTAATCCATTAGCGTAATTAGTACTTAAAGCGTATAACCAGAACGGGTAGTAAGACGCGGCGCTAAATAATAATAATAATAGACCTGGCCAGGATTCAAACCCTGATCTCGTATTTAGCAGCCCAGTCTTGCACGAGAGAGATGCCTTAGACCATGTTACATGGCAATGCAACTGACCTCTAGGTGACCATCACAAAAACGGTTATCTTCCACGCAATATCGGTCGTGCCTTCTAGATACGGGCGGAGAACTAATGGAACCACTAACTTACCTGACCCTGTCATTGCAAGGTAGGGTGTACCACCCCGAATATGTCACTTCTGCCCCACTAGAATGCGAGGCATAAAAAAACATACAAAATTGTCCAGTGTACATAAAACAAATCTTGATTAAACCAAAAGTGGATTTAAAAAATGATAGTGGGCTTCATGTGTATTAGATTTAAGAGGACATAAATGTAATGAGTAAGTTAGGTGTGGTTATAGAGTAGAGATGTACCCATATAAAAATATAAAAAAAACCGATGGAATGCTACCCACACTTTGACTGACAGTTTTTCCTTTAAATTTAATTTTTTTAAATAAAAAACTCAACCAAACTTTGGTTTAAATTAGGAGGGATAGCCAGCACACCTACCTAGGTGATACTGGAGTAGAAATTGTTTAGATATAACACTAAAAAACACATAAACACATTTTTAAGGACAAGCTTTCACTGTCTTGTTTTTTAGTGTTATATCTAAACAATTTCTACTCCAGTATCACCTAGGTAAGTGTGCTGGCTATCCCTCCTAATTTAAACCTTAATCACACTTTGAAACCATCAATCCAAACAGGTTTCACATCTTAAAGAGTAGAATCATCTCCTCTCGCGCTCAGACTCCTCTCTTCTCCCCCCTTCCCCCCTTACTGCTCCACCAAGCTGACCTTCTCCCCCATCACGCTCGTTCTTGCAGGAGTTAACACTGCTCTTACTGTAAAGAGACAATGGCAAGACGCCACAATCTCCTGCCTCACAGAGAAAGCTCGAATTTAAAATAAGCAGCCAACATGCTCAGCCCCTCCACTTGCCGAACACAACTATGCCCCGCCTCATAGCAAACCAATCATCAACAGGAAATCTTCTGACAAACAACCGACTCACAGGGTTTTCGAGAAATACCTATACCGCTAGCGCTTATGAACAACTACAGATTTTAAACACTCTTACTTAACTATTGCATGAAATGAAGATTCTGTTTATCTGAAAAGCAAACATTTTGGGCAAGTGAGCTGTGATAAATTGCACCTTCATCAATAAACATCACCTTAGCACTACGTTTGTAAATGGTGCCACCAAAGCGTGGCAGGTTACAGTGCGCAGTTCCATGTCCCCTCCGATAACTCATTAACAAACATCGAGTGAAATGGCCTAAATTTTAAGTTTTTTTTTCTTCCAAATAATCATACATTGTTGATCGGGATCCATTAAGTTTAGCTGCTCACTTACGAAATTATTTTACTGGGTATTGCTCAATCAAATCAGTGACGGTGACCTGGTGGTCTAGGGGTAAGGTGTCGGACTTCTGTGCTGGCGGCCGGGATTCAATCCTCGGTCCCGGCACAGATTTATCTGATTACCAAACCCTTCCTTCACCTCTGACAAGACATCTTGTGAATGTGGGGAATGCCAGGCCTCCACCGTGGTTCGGATTCCACGTTAAACTGTAGGTCCTTTATTTCATCTCACAATCACCCTACCATTACACATTAGCGTAAGTGTGTATAACCCGAACGGGTAGTAAGACGCGGTGCTAGTAATAATAAATCATTGACGACGGCACATGTCTCCAGTCACATCTTCAATCATCCACTCCACAGCCTGTCTTTAACACTGGTGGAATAAAATGCCTCCACCATTTGCGTTATTGTTTGTCCCGCATGTTATCATTGGTGAACCCACACACTTGTCATTTACCGCTCTTCAACACTCTAACTTTTACTGCTTGCTTACTTCAGCCATAGTGACATGTGTCGCCTTGAAAGCAGTTTTACCACCCTAAGCCAAATAAATATTATTTCCAACAAACATCCTTTACACATAATATATTATACATCAGCACTAGGGGTATAGTCTGTAGAGAATGCAAACACAAAGACCTACCAGTGATTTACTAAAACAAACAACAATAATAACAAATTTTTGAAAAAAATATTTGAATTGCTTAGTAAGGAATGTTTAAGAATATTTAGAAAAAATAAAATTCAATTTAAGTGAATTTAAGTTGGCCAAGTTGTATTAGTGTGACTTGAAAAGACAATAAATATGCGTGCCATAGTTAAAAGATATTTGTTAAAGATTTGGTAATATTAATTACAAGTTATGTTATGGTTTGATTAAGAATGTGTTGGAAGTTATAATTGATAGACATATGTTATTAAATTTGAAAAATAAAAATTTAATATATTTCTTAGTTGTAGTTCCCTGTTCCTGGCTGCAAATGCTCCACAGTTAGCAACGTCAGACAAGGTCAAATTACTTCCCCCTCAAAACCAAACAACTTTTGCTTCAAACAATTTTTTTCCCACAAAGCGTTGTTTTCGAGATATTTATGTGGAAAGTTTTCAAATAAACACCTGGTAAATTATGTTTACATCACATATTTTTTGTTCTTTCATGTCAATCTGATACAACTTGGCCAACTTAAATTCACTTAAAATAGATTTTTTTAAAATAATAATTACAACGAAGACAACCCAAAAAATAGCAGAACAACCCGGCCTGGCAACCATACATTTTGTCTCTTGTTTTAGGGATATTATAGTCATATACACATTAATATTAACATATTTATTTTTAATCTAGTGTTGTGTGATATGAATTTAATTTCTAATTAAATATTTGTTGGGTATTAATTTTATATGAAAAAATCATGTTTTTAAAATTATACTTTTTTAATTTTGTCTATTTTACTGAGAGAGAACAATTTTATTAAATAATTTTCTGTACTCCTATATGAGCTATATCTATTAATTCATGTATTTCATCTATACTCCTATATGACTGATATCTATTAATTCATGTATTTCATCTATACTTCAATATGAGTGATATCTATTAATTCATGTATTTCATCTATACTTCTATATGAGTGATATCTATTAATTCATGTATTTCATCTATACTCCTATATGAGCTATATCTATTAATTCATGTATTTCATCTATACTCCTATATGAGGTATATCTCTTAATTCATGTATTTCATCTATACTTCTATATGAGGTGTATTTTATTTAACTGTGTGTTGAATTGCCAAGTCTCAACACAATGGTTCAATAAATAATACATAAGATATATTAAAATTGATGTATAATCTTAATACACACTATTTATTGTTTACTACTGACTTAAGATGACAACCCCAACATTGGAGTTTAACATACTCTCAGGATATGGTTGACACTAAGATGGCAGAATGGACGGACAGGTTCTTACTGTGTTTGAGGTTGATCTTGAACTGTCACCAGGACATGACACCACCATTCACTCACAATCACCACGACCATTGGATGGAAATATATATTACACTACATTACACTGCATCAAACAAAGCTCACTGATAAAATACATAATAGATAGATACACTTTCTTGTAGCAAGCCAATATAAACAATTTATTTTCCAGCTCAACAAGGTGATCACACCCATTTCGACGGTGGGGATCGAGCAGTTGTCCCCGGGAAATGTCCCGCCCCCCACTCAGATTAACAAGATCAAGTACCCGGGACCCCCACATATCAAGAAGGACAAGCGTCAGAGCTCGTCTCGGTTTAACATCAGCAAGAACCGGGAGCTACAGAAACTGCCTCTTCTCAAAGGTAGGTAGGCCTTGCGATAAGTTACCTCACCGTAGCACCTACCTTAAACTACAGTTAAATAACTAATTGGACTAATAATTATTTATTGGGTCATTAAATATTTCAACAAATTTATATTAAATTGGTTGTCACACCGTTTATTTTTTTGCACAGCTACATATCTAGAGTCCAAAGCCAATTTTTGGTTTAACATCGACAGGCTCCAACTTTACCAGTCACTATTATATTTAAAACATTGTTTTATTGACAACAAAACTTAATCCAATAATAATAATAACAATAATAGACACATACACATTCAGGAACTGTGTCAGTCTAAGAAAGGATTGTCATTAAAGGATTTTATCCTAAAGTGATGGGCTATTTGGTATTGTAATCTAATTTAGATTTCACTTAGATCATATTGAAAGATTAAGAGACCACCTTTTGTACAGTTTAAACTGTTGTGGGACACATTCTTTCTGAATTATCTATTTGGTTAAGCTCTTCATGAATGGTATTTAGTGTATGTCGGGAGGTCTTCTTCTGAAACTAAGCTATCCAGGACATTATTTGATAGCACAGGTGAGCTTTACGTCCAAACATTTCTTCGGACGGCGTTTGCTGTATTCCACTATGTAGTGAACTGTTATTTTTCGGAATATTCTCTACGTCCTGATTCACACGCTCAACACTTCCTTAACTTTGGGAATGACGAGGTTTACCGTGGACGACCGTCAACCCTTCCCACCTGTTTTATCACCTGATTATAAAACTCACGACCATTGTCGGACTGCAGCACGTTTGGAGCTCTGAAGAAACATAATACATTAATACTTCAGCTGCAGAAGTTTTTAATTAAGAAACATAGACACAAATTTACTGAAATGATGTTGATAAATCATTTTGAATTTTAATTCTCCATCTATACAGGTTTACAAATCAACAAGATCTACTTGACCCGAGCGTTAATTTCACTAACACTCATAAGTTTCACGACACGCCTCGGTGGCGTAGTTGGCTAACGTGCTTGTCGTGTTGAGCTCGACTGCTGAGGACGGGGAGATCAAATTTCGAATCTCGATCGGGTGAACTGGTGGTGGTTTTTCCTAAATGGTTTTCCACGCAAATGCGGGTTCACTTCCGCTAATTCAACCTTCCCAATTCATAATCCATTAGTGTAAATAGTACTTAAAGCGTATAACCCAAACGGGTAGTAAGATGCGGTGCTAAATATTATGATATTATTATCATAAGTTTCACAACTAAACCTTTTTTGGATGACGTAACTTCTTCTGATAGGGTTCATAAAGGTTTAAATATATCACTATAATATCTCTAGATATAATTTGTTTATATTTTGATATTAAACTGTTTTCCATACAATTTCGACCAACACTACCAGTATTTAAATGAACTGAATGTAAAGTGTCAAAAAATGTCATTCTCATGGACATAATAGATTATTTCACTTTGTCTTTCTAGTTGGGACAATTAATTTGTTTGCCTCAGTTATTGTTAAAACACCAAACCTTTTTACTCTCCTCTAGTCCTTACACGTCTTCTTTGCAGTTTTATCCGCCCATTCCACATCATTCACCAGTTTACGATACTTTCCTTCCTTTAGAAAATCACTGCAATCACTTTTGTACACTTGAGCTAATTTCCCATGAAATCGTTCTTTCATATCACTAACACGTGTTGCTTTCATATCACTAACACGTGTTGCTTTCATATCACTAGCACGTGTTGATTGGATTCTGACCTCTAACTCATTCTAATACAAGGCTTAAATATAAACACGTGACAAACACATTTACGATGACCTGTTCAGAGTGAACAAAAAGCACACATGTAAAGTTTACGTAAGTATGAGGTATATTTTCATAGTTAATATTACCCTTGGGCCTGAACAAAGCGAGGAATCAGTCTGTCAATGAAATATAATTAAAAAAGTGACTGGTGTTTTAAAAAATAATTAATAGCCTAATTTCTTTACAAGTAAAGATAGTGCTTGTTATACTATTATATTTACATATTGATAATAATAATATATTATGATATACATATCCCTGATATAACCGTGTGTAGAAATAAGTGAGTGTGATTTGCCAAGTGTTAAATGGTGACATCGCGATTTGTCCGGCCACATCCCGGTATGCACTGGCGAATCAGCCTTTGCCCGAAACCGGTAGGCACATTAAGATCTATCCGGGCAAATCGCCATATACCCTATTTCGGCTTTTGCCTTTAACGTAAACATATATTAAAAATATAAAGTGTGCAACCACTAATCATCCAGAGCAAGGTGTTGTAACGGCCTCACTAACATTGAATGTACACCAACTTAAATGTCCCTTATTTGGGTTTGTACCACTGAGCTACACGTGGGTAGACAGAAGTGACTCCCGTACACCCTCGCAAGAGGCCGGTCAACACTCGTTCACCCACCAAAACGTGATATTACAAAATACAAGATTGTGACAAAATCGTTATATGTATTTGAAATCAGTTTTCATCAATGAAAAGGAATTATTATCTGGAACTGAGACTTTGTATGGTTTTTATTGATCATACTGATTAAATTATATAATGAAAATTATCACATTTCCAGCCTCACACTATTTTGATAATAATTACTTCATTGAGGGAAATATTCAAAATTGAATTTTACTATATAAAGCAAAATTTTTTTTACTTCAATTTTCTTAGATTAGAATTTTGATTTATTCTATTAATTATTTATGTTTTTTAAAAGGAATAATTAATTTCGTTAACAGGATTAATCTGGATGTAAGTATTAAGGCAGAGTTTGTGATGGACATGTAGATATCGTGAGCTACACATGAGCTCATGAGCTATCAGATAAGTCATAACACAGCCATCTTTNTTCGAATCTCGGTCGGGTGAACTGGGGGTGTTTTTTCCTCAATGGTTTTCCACTCTCCCTCCACGAAAATGCGGGTTCACTTCCTGTAATTCAACCTTCCCAATTCCTAATCCATTAGAGTAATTAGTACTTAAAACGTATAACCTGAATGGGTAGTAAGACGCGGTGCTAAATATTATTATTATGCTACCAAATGTATGATGACACTCCTACAGATATCATTCCTCGGGCATGGGACGACTCCAAGATAGCTCAGCGGTTATCACATTGGCGTACTAAGTCAATGGTCCGAGGTTCGATTACTGTGTTCAGGTGTCATTTTTCGAGTTTAAAACTATAAGAATCGGACTTCCAGGACCTGTGACCATAGTGAAACATATACTCTTATTTGGGCGACAGTGCCAAAGTGCTGGAGATGGAGTTGAGGGGTCCTTGTTTGGGTTTAAAATTGAGGTTAAACGTTAGTTACAATGACAGCTATAATCAGTTGTTTGTCCTCAGTTGGGTTTGTAAAAATATACGGTATATCCGATCAAAAATGTTGTATTCAAAGGAATGTTTAAAACCTATGAACACAAAGTCGAAAAACAAATTATAACGGTTCAGAACTAACCCACCATTAATTTAAGCAAAGTAAGATAAGTAAGTAAATTAACTAAAACTTTATTATTATTAGCACCGCGTCTTACTACCCGTTCGGGCTATACGCACTTACGCTAATGTGTAATGGTAGGGTAATTGTGAGATGAAATGGAGGAGCTACAGTTTAACGTGGAATCCGAACCACGGTGGTGGCCTGGCATTCCCCACATTCACAAGATGTCTTGTCAGAGGTGAAGGAAGGGTTTGGTAATCAGATAAATCTGTGCCAGGACCGAGGATTGAACCCCGGCCGCCAGCACAGAAGTCTGACACCTTACCACTAGACCACCAGGTCACCAACTAAAACAAACTGCTACTTAAATATGTAATTTTTATGTGTAGTAGTAAATATTTAATAGTTTTTAAAGTATTTAGGTGATTGTATTGAAATATTTACACTTTGCACCATAACAAATTACCAAGTCGAATATAAAAAAATCAAACGCTTGCAGTAAATGGGTTTGGAAAATGTGATACATTTAATTTCATAATTTAAAACAGCTTTTAAAGGAAATAAAAATGACTTTTAACATACTTTATGGAATTAAAACACAAGTAGAATTATTTTGAAAATAATTTTGTTTTCTCAAAAAAGTTTTGATGCATGATTCATCTTAACATGCAAACAGACTGCTATTTGGATAGAACAATAATAATAATATTTAGCACCGCGTCTTACTACCCGTTTGGGTTATACGCTTTAAGTACTAATTACTCTAATGGATTAGGAATTGGGAAGGGTGAATTAGAGTAAGTGAACCCGCATTTGCGTGGAGGGAGGGTGGAAAACCATTGAGGAAAAAACACCCTCAGTTCACCCGACCGAGATTCGAACCTCGATCTCCCCGTCCTCAGCGGTCGAGCTCAACACGACAAGCACGTTAGCCAACTACACCATCGAGACGAGCTGGATAGAACAAAAATTTTTTCCGCAACTGAAACATTTAATAACTTTACGTGTCAAGTTGTTTATTCTAAAGCTGTCACTTTTTATAGATTGTAATAATAACTATAAAATAACACAAAATGATACAGTAAAATAATATCCATGCTGACTATACAAAAAGTTTGTATTTGATAAAAGTTAATCTCTACTAGATTCCGGCTTTAGTTTTTGTGTTTATATTGTAAGTTGTAGCCAGTGGCAGTGGAACTTTGGGGGAATAACCCCTCTTCCGCTGGAAATATTTTGCACTCTTCTGATACAAATTTGCCCACTATATATTTATTTCCCTCTCCTCTGAATTTCTTGAATATGAAGCCAAAAAGGTGGTCGGTCTTCCCTCAAACTCCAAATGGCTCCTAGGTGCATCAATTTTGAACAAATTTACAGGGAGGAACCACTTAAACAGCTTCTATTGGTATTAAAAAAAAATCGGCATATCTTTTTAGAAGAAATTGTAGTAGACCACTTTAGATAAGTTATAGAAGTATCCAATTCTCAGATATTCGCTGAGCGTACCATTACAACAGCTTCTAGGGGTAGTTTTTAATATAAGGTTCTGCTGCCACTGGGTATAACACATGTATATGCAGACCAGTGTTTATCTTGTTTACTTGTGTCTGAGCTCACATCACAACTATATATGTCTCACCTTGTGAACCATCAGCAATGTGTTGCAATAGATGGCACTTGGCGCCCTCTGAGCTCAGAGGTGGAGTGTAGAAGAACAGGTCAGTGATGTACGGATTGTTGAACAGATTAGGGCTGAGCCGTGCGCCGCATGAAGGATAAGAGTGTCAGGCGGAAAAGTCAGTGTATCTGAGTCTTTAGGTGTGTTCTGTTTCATTTGCCCTACAATATTGTGGGCCATCAAAGTTAATCAATTTACTCATATTAATATAATTATGTTGAACTTGACATCAATCTTATTTCTTTACAATTGGATTAGTCTTATTTTGTAAACAAATAACGAGGTAGTAATCGAGTATCAAAGATCAATTAGTGGAATTTTCTCGGTCAGCGAAGTAATGTTACTGTGTAGTGACGTATTGGTATTACGTTGTGTCGGGGAAATGTACTCAGTGATAACAAAAGGGGTACAATAATTGTGATAAGGATGTAGAGTAATTACATTGCTGTATCCTGGATTTATTTTTAGGGGAAAGGGATAGGTCCTGTCTGGGGTGGCTCACAGAAAAGTCTCCCAACAGGAGAGGGCTAGGATTTGTTTTCAACAAAGATCCTATTACGAGAACAAAAGTAACTACCCAAACCAAAACTATTGTCACTTAGTGTCAAAACTAAATTCCATCTAGAAGAAAGGAATCATATTAAAATAAAAAATAACATGGCGATTTCTTGCGTTATAAACATTTACTCAATTGATCATCTAGTGTATTGATTTGTAGCTAGCTTACTATCAAAACATCTACACGCAATCCATTGTGTGCACATTTAATAACCTCTATTTATGGTGTTGAAAGGGTCAGTAGTAAGTCTACAATTTTAACAATTTTAGTTTTCTTTACTAAGTCAATTAAAAAAGGCAAATAAGGAAATAATTACAGAATTTAAAATGTGATAATCTCTGGGTTGTTCTCTAACACAAACTTCATAGCATTTCTAACACTGGCACAGCCGATATTTGTTTGGGTGGGGAGGGGGTGTTAGTTTCACTGAGCAACTAAGCGGGGTCCATTGGTTTTTCCCGCAGGGAAATTTGAAAATTTAAATACAGCATAATGCAAATGCATCAAAAGAACTACAATAATATCCATAATAATTTAAAATTGATAAAAATAGTTATAATTCTGTTATTATTATGACTATTAAGTTTTTATGAACAAATTTTTATCCATGCACACTGCTAGAATATACAAACATGCAAGTTTCAATAAATCGTATTTTGGAAATTTGATTTATAAAATTATTTTATGAGCTATAATCTCAAACAAGCGACTTGCATTTACTCTTAGCTCACAAAATCACTTTGGAACTAATTCAGTTTAGTTTCTTGTTAATTTTCCTTGGCTTCGTAGAAAGTTCATTGAGAACTTCATCCTCCCCGTGTGGAAAGATCATATCTGGCCAGAGCTGGTCTATATCTGATATACCCAGTTCTGGGCCAGATCTTGCAGTTTCCACATGGGCTTGTAACGGACACCTCTGGATGTATGTACATGAAGCCCATTAACTCTGTCTTCAATTGTAGAGTTCCTCATGTATGTTTTCAACAGCTTTATGAACGAGAAGAGGTAGGTGGGTAGCGAGGTTGGGGGGGAGGATTAAATTTTGAACCCCTTACCCCCGTGGCTGTGCCAGTGATTTCAAATATTACTCATAGATATGTCACATTCTTCTAAATGACAAATTCTGATGAGCATACCAATATTCCCTGGAAATATATTTGTTAAATTTTTGTTTGAATTTTTCACCAAAGCCTCTACACTTTTTCTGAATACTTGTTGGATCTGTAATTTTATTAGTTTGTAACACATTATTTTATGGGAATTTTATTTTATTTAACTCTCATAATTTTTTATACCAAAACTAATTGGGTAATTAATTCAATACACTGAACCCAAAGGTATTAATTATTATTATTATTAGCGCCGCGTCTTACTACCCGTTCGGGTTATACGCACTTACGCTAATGTGTAATGGTAGGGTGATTGTGAGATGAAATGGAGGACCTACAGTTTAACGTGGAATCCGAACCACGGTGGAGGCCTGGCATTCCCCACATTCACAAGATGTCTTGTCAGAGGTGAAGGAAGGGTTTGGTAATCAGATAAATCTGTGCCGGGACCGAGGATTGAACCCCGAACGCCAGCATAGAAGTCTGACACCTTACCTCTAGACCGCAAAGATATTAATTAAAACAGATACCTAATACATTAAATAAATGCTTTATACAGCAAATCAAATGAACTAAACTAATAGGAATACATGACTGGCCATCAATCACGTGGCCGTGTAGGTGCCCAGGCTCTGGGTGTGGTGTCACACACACCAGAAGGTCTCATTGTCTCTCGCAACAGAGCCCCCATTTTCATCAGACATCTTGGAAGGGCTCAAAACACTCCAGTTTTCTTACCTTAGGTGAGATCTACAGGTCCCACGGTTCTAGCAGGGAAAAAATAATTGGTTTGGCGGTTTTATGCTCTTCCCATTGAAAATATGGCTCAAAATTTGAAAAAAAAAAAAAGCATATTTCATTGATCAACTTGAGCCTCAATATAATTTCAAAAATACATAAGAAAATTAAATTTTAAAAACCCAAAACAATCGGAATTTTCTTCCGAGTACAGTGGTTTTTGAATAATTGAATTTTATTATTTAGGAAAAAAGTTTGAGCACTTTGAGCAAATGCTTTTTGTCGCAAAAATCAAGTCGTTCCGAGCACCATCTAGGGACCCTAAACACTGATGATTAAAAAAAAATTAAGTTTTGAACACTCTAAACTTGTATAAAAACTGTGCAAAAAAAAAAAATTATGCGGCAAATAATTTAATGTAAATTTATTGAAATAGCATGGGATGACCCAATAATCGAAGCACAGGAGGACAGGAAATTAGATAAGAGTGGATTTTAATAATCATTGGTATACATTTTTTTAACCTTTTAATTGAGTGTAAGGCAAAAAAACACTTTTTTTTACAAAAATTTTGCCATGACTATTTCATGTGAGATTTTAATTCATATGTAAATCAAGGTTATTAACTACCGACACGAATGAAATCAGACTATTGTATAAATTTATCTGTTGAATAGATGCAATATTTAACGAGGATAGTAATCTTTTTGACCCTGTACTAATAGAGATTTCTTAGAATTGACATTCAACCATTTTGTAGTGATCAATCATAAGTCAGCACTCATATTATCCATGACGCTGTCAAGCTGATATAGGGAGTTGGAAATCACCATCATATATATGATGTTGAGAATGTTGCAAAGGACTAGGCATATATCATATATAAACGTTGAGTAGAGTGGAGCAAGGACAGACACTCGTGGCTTCCCCGAGTCGAACCAATAGTTTCAAGATTACAAATTGTGAACAGTAGATTCCCACTTCTCGAATCATTCGAGCATACTTTTCATAGTTGGTGGAACAGAAGCTATGCACGGAAATTAAACCAATTCATTAACTCTTTACTAAGGCCACAAGCAAATGAAATTAGCAACACTCATCCGCTCCAGTGGCTTTGTGGTCCAATGTGCTACTCCCCGATTAGACTAGACTGCCGATGACAGGAAGATCGAGGTTCGAATCTCACTCGGGTGTACTGAGGGTGGTTTTTTCACTCTCCCCCCATGCAAATGTGGGTACACTTCTTTTGAATATAGCCTTCTTAATCCCTAAAACCGTTTGCATAATTAGTACACAAGCCTATAAACTGAATGGTTAGTAAGACATGGTGATAAAAAAATTCAGCGACACTTGGTAAATTTGATTACTTAAGGAGATGTGCATTATAACACAGTTGATCAAGTATTAATAATAATGAGTTATTTTGATATTCGGAGCTGCTCCTATCACGTAGAAAAAGAAACGATTGCTTTAACATAATTAAATAAGTTAAGTTTGATGAAGGAAAGGGAAGGAAAATGAATTACAAAAATATATAAGTTTATTAAAAGGTAAACAAAAAGATATATAATTACATATGAGTGACAAGATTTGTCCACAAGAAACTGACAGTAGTTAGATAGAACATTTTGTTTAGTTAAATAACTCTAGAAATAGCGATAGGGTCAGTCCATATGAAATGGTCCAGAAAATTAATAAATGGTTGCTCGACCGTTTTTAAAAAATCTAATTTTTTTTTCTAAATTAC
>CABEEJ010007682.1:17535-28879 GCA_901482245.1 Timema douglasi | reverse complement strand
CTCACAATCACCCTACCATTACACATTAGCGTAAGTGCGTATAACCCGGACGGGTAGTAAGACGCGGTGCTAATAATAATAATGTTAAAACATAACCCCGCTTCACTCGGCCAAAGAAAGGAGGCGGACTTATGCTACAGCCTATGTTTGGAGTTTGTATCTTCATATTGGACCATTACATTTTTAACTGCTTTGCATGTCAGAGATAATCTTTCAGATTTCGTGTCATCGACAGTCTATTTCGAGAGCGATGCCTTAGACCATGCCGCCACCGAACAAGGTGCCTAGTAGTTAATCCAAAGAGTTATCAAAAGCTTCGAAAATATTTCCTTTAGTAATACTGTATAGTTGGCTTTTTCATGAATATTTTAAATGACAAAAAAAAATTAATATAACCAAGTTACTTTGTATTTAGTTTCCCAGTTGTGGCAACGAGATGGATTATAGTGTATTAAATAATACATTAAAAAGTATTATATTAACTTTTTTTATTTTTATAACTGGCCAACATACATTTTAACGTAAAATTATAATATTTTTTTTCATCTTAAAGCAAAATTCCTACAAAATATTAAATACGAAACAAACCCTTTTTATTTTGTAAACACATGCGAATAAATATGTGTTGTATTGAGCTTTTATCTACGACCTTCAATCATCAGGTTCGCCATCTTTATTTAAGGAGTGTTCCGCTTCTTCTTTTTTTCAATGTTTTTGTAACAATTTAGGCCTGTATTATTTCATCTGTGCTCTTTGGTTGAGTATTCACTCAACAATGAATTCTGTTTAGTTTCACAAATATTACGAATTTTTAGTAAATGTCTATATTTCAAGATTGTACCAATGTACCATTTATTTTGTTATTGTCTACCGACCGAAGCTCTTGCGAGTGTCTGGATATACCGCGTTATTTAATAAGTGGTTTGTTAATTTAAAATATGGCTGGCGCAAATATAGTGGGGAAAGTTACCAACATATCCCTAGAAAATATTTATTTTGACTTTCATTATTTTTAATTTTTTATAGAAAAAAGTCGAATCTAGCTTTATTTTGAAAAAGATATTTCACGCCTAATGTCGCAACTCTGAGATCAAAGTAAATGGTTTTAAATATGAATCAATTTATCCTAAAACAAATAAAGTCATTTTAAACTAGTTCACAATAGGGCATTCAATAATCGGGCAGTGTTTTAGAGAATTATGAAGATTCAAAACGGCCATTCGCTTAAGAAACGCCTTAGTGTGAGGATATTTCGCTTTAAGTAGGCAGTGCCCTTAAGGACTTGGCCTACCTGTGACGTAGGGTCATGTCAAGATAGGATTTCACATATTAATTTTATTATTATTATTATTATTATTAGCACCACGTCTTACTACCCGTTCGGGTTGTACGCACTTACGCTAATGTGTAATGGTAGGGTNGGTTATACGCACTTACGCTAATGTGTAATGGTAGGGTGATTGTGAGATGAAATGAAGGACCTACAGTTTAACGTGGAATCCGAACCACGGTGGAGGCCTGGCATTCCCCACATTCACAAGATGTCTTGTCAGAGGTGAAGGAAGGGTTTGGTAATCAGATAAATCTTTGCCGCGACCGAGGATTGAACCCCGGCCGCCAGCATAGAAGTCTGACACCTTACCCCTAGACCACAAGGTCACCTCATAACTAAATAATTCTAAAAAATATTCATACATTGTTTTTATGTAAACATATTTTTGTTACAAATCAGGCTATTAGGTTTATTTTTCTCTGAAATGGTCAGTAGGAATAATGTCCGTGGGTATAAGTATGTCTATCTAGAATATAAAACTAGTAATGGTTTATTCCAAAACACAAATACGTGCTGTCAAAGTGAAAATAAGAGTGATTATTTGTACTCATCAGCGGAAGAGGGTATTTAAACAATGGACCTCACAAAAACCACTCATTTTCCCTCTCTTTCTTACATTGGCTGTGAAGTGTTAAGACAACGACACAGACTCCATATCCGTGGGTCTCTAGTCCGTACTCCGTGGTAGGCCAAGTCCAATCACAAGAAATATATTTACAGATCGATTTCAACGATCAAACTTAAAATAAATAGGTGTTTGCAATAGTCTTCAATAGTCAATAGTCCCTGGCGGTCTAGAGGTAAGGTGTCTGACTTCTGTGCTGGCGGCCGGGGTTCAATCCTCGGTCTCGGCACAGATTTATCTGATTACTAAACCCCTCCTTCACCTCTGACAAGACATCTTGTGAATGTGGGGGATGCCAGGCCTCTACCGTGGTTCGGATTCCACGTTAAACTGTAGGTCCTCCATTTAATCTCACAATCACCCTACCATTACACATTAGCGTAAGTGCGTATAACCTGAACGGGTAGTAAGACGCGGTGCTAATAATAATAATAGTCTTCAAATTCAAAACGGATTTTTTGGATGAAAAAAACAAAACAAGAACTTTTAATAGTTCTAATAATAGGGGTGTTGAACCTACAAAAGCAATGCCAATATTTCTGAAAACCTGGTATTTCTCAGAAAACACTTTCTTAAAAGCCGCTCTTTCCGGGGTGTTTAGATTTTTAGAAAAATGTTTCTGAAATAGGTCCGCGTGTAGCCATATTTTCATTTTCTATATGTTTCCATAGCGACGGATCCTATCACTGCCATTCTTTCTTTTATTTCAAGGCGCATGCGCATATTTACTCGGCTGTGATTGGTAGTCCGTATAAACGAGTCCGTAGAAAGTTAAAGTTGGGCAACATTTACGAAGCAACGACTTACGGATAAGGAGTCTGTGTCGGGGCCTTTATTGTACTTCGTGGACGTCATGGTAATCCTTTTAATGTACACTTAAGGCCAGTTTCGTAGTCAGACTAACGCCTCAAGTGCAGCGCTATACTAAACACAAGACGGTACCTATGCCCTTATACCGAGATCACGATCAATTTAACTTTAACTTAACTTAAAGTTCCCTCAAAGTTAAACTTAAGAAAACAGACGTGTGATCACGATTCACGTAACTTAACATAACAACTCGAGCCAAACATCTTCATTCTCAAGTATGATCTGTGATTTCTACTAGTTGTACAGTGATAATCTGTGACTGTTTACAGTTTTCAATCGATATATTAAATATATATTACTAAACTTTTTTGATAAATTTAGGTTTCCTATTTTATATTCTGAAAATTGAAAAAATGACACCTGGACACGTGAATCGAACCCGAGACCTTTTGCTTAGTACTCCAATAATCTAACCACTGAGCTATCCAGGATACGTCCCATGCATTGGCGCACTAAGCCAAAGGTCCTGGGTTCGATTCCCGTGTCCAGGTGTCATTTTTCAATTTTCAGAATATGATATATAGATGGAGTAATCCTCACTAAAAAGCATAAATAATAGTTTTGGCTATTTGATTCATTTCCTATTTTAGTTTAATTATTCTGTTTCAATGTCTGGTCACTAGAACTTATGCTAAAAGAGTAAACATTGGTCATAAAACCAACAAATGAATTACTAAATAGCTCTGTAGACGTCACTAGCATAATGATTGGCTGGCTAGATCACGTGATACCTTTCATGTAACGTTCGCTTGACGTGAGAGACCTCCCAGGTCATCTCTTACGTAAGTTAACTGCATCGTGTTCGCTTCCATTTAAACACACGAGGAGATTCTTTACGTCAAGTTACGTTAAGTCAACTTTTAAGTTGATCGTGATCCCGGCACGAGGCTGGTAGGAAGAACAGTATCTGGTAGTTACTAAAGTTACTAAAACCAATTTAATATATTCATCATACACCAAGCTATGTTATCTGCAGCTGTCACTTATAATAGATATTATCAATAACCATAAAATTACACAAAATTTATAGTAAAACGTTAACTTTAACCTCAAAGAAATGTTTGAATTTTCTTAGCTGTTTTTCCAATCAAAATCAGGGTATACCTAACCTTGAATTTAATGGGCAAATTTAGCGTATGAAACTTGCCCTGTACATGAGATATTGACGCAGTAATGGCACACTAGGCCTGACTATGAAATTCGCCCTTTTACCGGATTCGATTGTAAAGAGTGCCAGGTCTGTTTCAGGGAAAGACTATGCCCCAGCTATTTCATAATTTGTGTAAGGTTTTCTAAGAAAAGTTACTAAACTTCTAGTTATAAAGAAATTTTTCACGTTGTTCTATCATTTTTTATATACATTTATCGTTATATAATAGATGTTCTCGTTATAGTAACGTAACACACGCCTACTCCATCTGTTGGCTAAAGTCAGAACTAGCGTGAAAGCGTATAAGCCCAAACGGGTAGTAAAACGAGGTGCTATGTTTAAAAAAAAACTAATGAAAATTTGTAAAGCCGATCGTGCCGGCTCGTGGCACTAAAAATGTTAAGATACAACTCGCCTCGCTAAATATCTTCGAATTCCACAAGTAGGCGATGTCGTTAAACACTCTTATGTTGAAAACGCCCCCACCCGGAAATAATACCCACCCAATAGAACTTCCAAACATGGAACCCAATCTCTTTCGCCACTTCATCAAGGCGTCACGTAGGCCACCCGCACCTCAGGTAAAACTTGCTTCTTTTCGGAGCCACCTGAATGGATATATTTTTATTATGGTAGTTTCCTGCACGTGCCGATAATCTGTGATGAGCTACACTGACCAGCATTGTTCCGCGCCCACCTCTACTGCGCGTGCGCGACGCACCGCGTGACCAGAATAGCCAATGGGAAGAAAGTAGGCGAGAGCTCGCCATTTAAAGGGGGTCGAACGCAACGAGCGCATTCCTGGGAATTCTTACGTTTACCCGTTTCGACACCTGCGTTTCATTTTCCACTGGCGTCGTTGTTATTTAATTATTGGGGTTGGCAGGTGGAAACTAGTGAACCCGTTTCCACTTTTAATTTAAAATTATTTTTTTTGTAACAAATGAGTCATACAAAAAATATGATAAAGGAACATACTTATGATGCGTACTAGGGAAAAAGGAGGTCGGTAACATCACACACATTTCCCAAGATAACAACTTTTATATTTAAAATTCCACGAGGCTCCCAATAAATACTTTAAAAAAACCTGAATATAAGAAAAAAGTTACATGATTGTCTAAAAGATGGCAGCACTAACTATATTTGAGTTAATATTGGACTCTCTTACTTTTTCCTTTCTACTGTTCATAGATAAAATCCATGTGGTGTTTTGTCTGTCCTTACAGGAGTAGTTTTCCTACTTCCCAATATTCCCAAAGAGCTGACATTTACTATGGTTGTTATGGAGCATGCCATATTTATTATAGAAATACAGAATTTAAAAAATCCAAAATGGTAGATCCAGTATGGTGGACTTGACTTATACATTAAGTCCAGTAGAGCTGAAATTTCATTCTGATTCTTAAATACATATTTATTATTATTATTATTATTATTATTATTAGCACCGCGTCTTACTACCCGTACGGGTTATAAGCACTTACGCTAATGTGTAATGGTAGGGTGATTGTGAGATGAAATGAAGGACCTACAGTTTAACGTGGGATCCGAACCACGGTGGAGGCCTGGCATTCCCCACATTCACAAGATGTCTTGTCAGAGGTGAAGGAAGGGTTTGGTAATCAGATAAATCTGTGCCGGGACCGAGGATAGAACCCCGGCCGCCAGCACAGAAGTCTGACACCTTACCCCTAGACCGCCAGGTCACCTACTAAAGACATATTATGAAAAAATAATTCGAAACTTGAAAGAAGTACAACCCGATAACCTTAAGTGGACAGAAATCACGCTACCTCCTATTTTGAAATCCGAAATTGCTCCCGTTGGAGACAGCTCCAACTCCAAGTTAATTATATAAGCAATCAAAAGAAGTTACCTATATTATTAATATATGCATTGCTCCGAAACGTAGATTTTCAATTTTTTTAAATTAAAAAATTCACATTTCTTTTACGGTAGAAGAGTCTCCCATTTAAACAGGCTAATTTTTGTGTGTGTGCGGACCCCTTAATGTAGGATGAATAGTTAAAAAAATGATAATCATACTTTTATAGTATATTATAGGAATACATTAGTAATAATATATTTGTAATTTAAATATAATTATATAAATTAAAATAAATGTAGGTATTATTATTATTATTATTATTATTATTATTATTATTATTATTATTAGCACCACGTCTTACTACCCGTTCGGGCTATACGCACTTACGCTAATGTGTAATGGTAGGGTGATTGTGAGATGAAATGGAGGACCTACAGTTTAACGTGGGATCCGAACCACGGTGGAGGCCTGACATTCCTCACATTCACAAGATGTCTTGTCAGAGGTGAAGGAAGGGTTTGGTAATCAGATAAATCTGTGCCGGGACCGAGGATTGAACCCCGGCCGCCAGCACAGAAGTCTGACACCTTACCCCTAGACCACCAGGTCACCCCACTGAAGTTTTGTTTCACTGTAAGCTCAAAGGGTGAGCTAAAGTATTTATGTTTCTGCTATTGATAAATGTAATCCCAAGGTTATTATAATTATATGATGGACGATTGCGTCACTATTCATTCCCTGACGATTGTTCCTTTTCATTTGGCGTGGAAATGCAGAGCCGTGGGAACAAACCGTTATCTTCAAGAATTTTTAGATTGTTTTTCAATTTTCTTTTCGTAAACGGTTTGTTCAAGAATAGAAGCATGAAGATAAAGTTATACTTTTTATATTCACACTTCCTCTATAACTTTGATAGTGGTCAAATATCAATAAAATTGACATTTTTCAATAAAAAACTGCTGGCTTAATAACAAAAAATAAGAAAATGTAACACTTAATAAACATTTATACATTATCTTAGAAGAGGTGTTTAAAATATTAAAATAAAAATTCCTCTCGTTCTCAAGAAAACTGATATTTCCAGACGTACGATTTTTTTCGCAAGACCTGTCCGGTAGCTAGCGCCATCTACGGTTTCCCTGATCCATCTATTCTTGTTGACGAGGAAGGATACTTTGGTCTGTTGTGCCACGCCACGCCTTTCACCCTCCCGCCCACCATCCCACAAAATAGGTTTTAGACTTACACTCGACAGGGTCAAGGACCTTAAAACATAAAATTACACTTTATACTGGCATGAGCAAAAATGCTTCTAAATTGTTAGGCAATAGCATGGAGTTTACTTTTGATATACTCAAGTTTGTAAAATGATCCTCCCTCCACTACTTGTGGATATTACAAGTTACAGTAGCCCCGTGGCTTCTTTGGTGCTGACTGACAGCTCACAGCTGACTTCTGACAGTCAACATTTAGGTATATACATAATTTTGACTGTCAGAAGTGACAGCTGTTAAACACATGTTTTTGCAGATCATATGGTTCGGCGTAGGGATACATAATTTGGTCCGGTAACTTTTCAAAACCGTCATCTGTAAGCTGTCACTCAGCACCAAAGAAACCATGGGGCTACTGTAGTTGCAATCGGTATTCCCTAAACAAATGCTTCTTAGCTTGAGAAATTGTTTGTAAACAACAGCAATAATCAACAAAAGGACATTTAATGACATCGTTTATCTTCACCAATTATGTATTTTTATGTATTTTGGACACCCTCGGTCTTGCTCATAGGAACTGTTGATTGAAATCTAATAAAACAATAATTTATCATTGAGCGTATATCTTTGTTTTAGTTCAAAGTAATTGCGGTAGCTCAAATTAAACCAGCCCAATACACCCCTGTATTATATTGGAGAAAACAACGTAATTTAGATCTGTGCAGCCCTAGACCATGTTTTATTAACTATACGACATACTTGTACATTCTTTCTAATATATTCTAGTATACCTATGGTTTGTGACAACATTTTCAAAATTAAACCAATTACTCCTTAGAAGGCTTAACAATAAGCTTTCCTTTAAAAACAAATATTCTGATAATCGCATGAGTCATTCTTCATATGTATAGTCCAAACAAAATTTCAAAAGTCATTTTTATGAACATTAAACTTTTTTTTTATGAAATCAAATATATTTTTATTGTTCACTAAAAACACTTCACAGACACCTATTCTAGACAAAAATATTTGAGTTATTATCAACAATTTTCAAATTTTCAAAAAATTTGTCACTAAACACTACATTTTAACAAATTTTTCTCAGAGAAAAAAAAAAAGAGAGCGTAGCTTACAGTGTTAGTTTGCATGTCAAGCACTCCCTATATAGTTAGTTTAAACAAAATGGTTAAATTATTTTCAAAAAATTCTGAGTTTTCAAAAATCATTCCTCAGTAAACAAACCTTAATTTGAGGGTTAAACTACAACCCAAACAAATTTCCTTTCTCATCGCTACCCCAATAGATTAATTATTATCATATTTGCATACAACCTCAACAGGTAGTGACATGCGATGATAAATT
This sequence comes from Timema douglasi, assembly GCA_901482245.1. Classification (NCBI taxonomy): domain Eukaryota; kingdom Metazoa; phylum Arthropoda; class Insecta; order Phasmatodea; family Timematidae; genus Timema; species Timema douglasi. The sequence continues at coordinate 20,494 of CABEEJ010007682.1, read as the reverse complement.
TAAAAAAAACTGTACCTAGACTAAATGAGTGGCATAATCAAAGTGGTTAGGGGCAGAGGGAGGGAGGGGAGGCGTTTAACCCTCCCTATACTACTAGCCGGAATCTAAGAATAACTGGTTATTTCTTCATACTTTAGTTTCTCGACGAAATGTCTCTGACTGTTGGGAGTTTGGAAAATACACATACATTCACAAATTGTTGTTATTAACTCACTTCCGTGGAAGAATGGTCTAAAGTGTCATTATCGCGATAGACTGGACTACCGATGACGAATATATCGGGGTTAGAATCCCAGTCTTATGTAGTGAAGATGTTTTTTTACTAAATGTTTTACCATTCTTCCTCCACGCAAGTGCTGGTACACTTGCTATAAATTCCACCTTACTCATCCCTAACTCATTAGCGCAATCAGTTCACATAACTCGAGCAAGTGATAAGACGCGATGACAGGGGGGGGGGACCTATTAATTACAACATTATAGTGAAATGTAGCACATTATTTTATTATCTAGCCAACCAATTAAATCTAGATTTATTAAATTTGGTAATACTAGTATTGTCAAGATCGTAGCAAGGGTGACATTTTGGGTTGGTTTGGGGCTAAAGCTCCCCCAAGCGTTGGAGGTTAAAACAATGTTTGAAAATCACACATTTTATTTGATAGAAACCAAGAATATAGGTTTTAATAATATTGTACAGTTGCTATTAATGATCATTTTTGGACTTATGTAGTTGAAAATTTTAAAAAAAACCTAATATTAAATTGATGCGCTATCTCTGAACCATCACAACATCTTAAGAAGATATATTAAAACAATTAAAAGGCAATTAGGGCTAGTTTTACCACAAATTGTTATTTATAAAGTAGCCAATTAAGTTTTCAAATGTTTTCGTGGCCTACTAAATTTAGCAAAAAAAAAAAATTGCAGGAAATTTATATCTTATTAATAAATATGTTAGTTATCATTATGTTTAATACATTTTACTTCAGTATTGGATTAATTCTTGTTTGACTTTACCAGTTCGAATCCTGGATCAGGTTGGAGTTATTTACTCCTAGCTTTATGCTATATCAGGTGTATTAAGAGGGATTCTAAATTCTCTCTAAGTGTGATAGCAGGTGTTGATACACCTTAACATGTATTAGAAGCTTTAGAAACAATAACGTACTTAGCATAATCAAAATGATACCTTAAATAATAGTACCTTGAATGAAATACTATTTAGACACTAAAATAAGAAGCAATAATATGTTTTGTCAAGTTGCGGGGGATTTAGCCCCCTAATACCGCGCTGGCAATGGCCTTTACCCCTGAGATGAAATATAAAAAGCACCACCCAATGTATTTGATAATCTCTACTGTGTAGATTTCTAGTTTTGTGGTTTATTTTTAAATTATTTTAAAGGCATATTTTATTATTATGGTTTTATTTATATACACATTTAAAATAATAATTATGTTTATCATATGAGCTAGAATCAATCTTTATTAATATTAAACTGATGAAGTCAAATTATTAGATTATAAAATTATCATTAGAATTTATATTAGGTTAAAAAGGTTCCAAACCATTTTATTATGAACACGGATATTTATTTTACCTATAAATGTTGAATCAGGATCTTTATTTTACCTATAAATGTTGAATCAGGATCTTTATTTTACCTATAAATGTTGAATCAGGATATTTATTTTACCTAACAATGTTGAATCAGGATCTTAATTTTACCTACAAATGTTGAATCAGAATATTTATTTTACCTAACAATGTTGAACCAAGATATTTATTTTGCTAAAAAATATCTCAAATCGGAATTATAACAATACGACAAGGATAAGAGGTAAATTTACCCAAAGTACAAAAAGCTATTCCTTCCCCTTCAATTCCTGAGTTGGTTCACATCAAGTCTTTCGTTGCTTTGGATATTTTATGGCTACAAGCAAAAATATTAATGAAGTCAATGAGGTAGGTGTGAATAAGGTAGAACGTTAGGGAAAATGTACTGGCATTTGTGTGGAGAGAAAGTGGGAAACAATTTAGAAGAAAAAAAACACAGTGGGCCCACACAGACGAGATTCCAACCCTGACCTCCTTGTCAACAGCAAATCAAACTAGATGAGCTTTACACCTCAACTACGTAGCCACCGATTCATGTTGGAGGAAAAAAAAATCATATATGCATATTAAAAACAATAATTGGAGGCTGTAATGTAAATCTACATTCAGTTAATTAGGTAATTAAAGGTCTGGTTGTATGATTTGCCTTGTAATAGAGTTGTACTCTATAAAAAAAAGATATACAATTCCAAATTTAAAAATGTTATTGTTTCTTAGATTTTAAATAAAAATTATTTTTCGAATTTTGGACATTAGAAAGATTTCAAGGAATTATAAGAAGTCGTATCTTGTAAAATTATAGTACAGCCTTCCACCTAAAGAATTTCTAGATACGCCACTGGAATAAATTAATGTGTGTTTAACACGAACACGATCATTTCTTGAAAATCCCTGGCTTATGATAAAGAAATGCTGGTTCAGTTCCCGAATTCCGGATGATACCAAGAGATTATTTCTCGAAAGGGAGAAGATTCCCATTGTCACTAAGGTTAAGATCTACATTGGCTACACCACGTCATATTCACTATCAGCATCAAATACTTTAATCAGGAGGTGACCTGGTGGTCTAGGGGTAAGGTGTCAGTCAGAATTCTGTGCTGGCGGCCGGGGTTCAATCCTCGGTCCCGGCACAGATTTATCTGATTACCAAACCCTTCCTTCACCTCTGACAAGACATCTTGTGAATGTGGGGAATGCCAGGTCTCCACCGTGGTTCGGATTCCACGTTAAACTGTAGGTCCTCCATTTCATCTCACAATCACCCTAACATTACACATTAGCGTAAGTGCGTATAACCCAAACGGGTAGTAAGACGCGGTGCTAATAATAATAATAATA
>CABEEJ010007682.1:5273-16239 GCA_901482245.1 Timema douglasi | reverse complement strand
TAGTAAGACTGTAGTAACGATAATAACATGGAGAGAGGTCTACTGTTCACAGAACTACTAGTAAGATTGTAGTAACGATGATAACATGGAGGGAGTGAGGTCTAATGTTCATAGAACTACTAGTAAGACTGTAGTAACGATGATAACATGGAGGGAGTGAGGTCTAATGTTCATAGAACTACTAGTTACACTGTAGTAAAGATAATAACATGGAGTGAGTGAGGTCTACTGTTCACAGAACTACTAGTAAGACTGTAGTAACGATAATAACAAGGAGGGAGGTCAACTGTTCACAGAACTACTAGTATTAACTAGTTGATTCTAAAATTACTACTACACCTACCAAAACCTAGTTTTAATCAGATAGATGCATGATGTGTCACAACGCACTCTTCTCTTAAACCAGAGACTTTTAGAGACAATGTCTGATAGACTCACCTGCAGCCCAGTATCCCAGTCAACCACTTTCTGCACTCGCGTCTTCCTGACCGTCGTTGAAGTCGTCCAGCCAAGCACTGAGTGACCGCTGCCAACAAGGACCTCTCCTAGTGAACTGGGCCCTTTGCACGTGGGATTTACGTCCACATGGCGGTGGTGGGTGGTGGGGAGGGGGGAAAATAAAAACAGGCGAAGGCCATAGGCCCCTAAGTCGGTGTCTGTTTGCTTAGTATTCACCACTAGTGTGCGAAGAATGAATAATGAGTACTCTTCAGATACTTGTCAAACAGACAGCCATGATTTTACAGATTTCCTTTTCAAAGGCTGGCCTGCGACCGACTTTAAGATTGTCCATCATTGGGCTCTGTGGCTCTAGCTCTAATCAGTGTGGTTAGGGGTGTGCGGGGACCCCGAGTAAGCCGCTGTAATCTCGCGAATATTTGCACGGAAATTACACTTATTTGACACTTTGGGGTCATCCATAAACCACTTAATTCTGTTGGAAGAAATGGTGTAGTTCTCATGTTAATATGGTTTAACACAGAGAGAGGGGGTAGCTATAATAGGTAGATCTAATATCCACAAGGTGTCACACTGGGTAGCTATAATATCCATAAGTTGTTACATTGGATAGCTATAATATCCACAAGGTGTTACAATGGGTAGCTATAATATCCATAAGTTGTTACATTGGATAGCTATAATATCCACAAGGTGTTATATTGGGTAGCTATAATATCCATAAGTTGTTACATTGGATAGATATAATATCCACAAGGTGTTACACTGGGTTGCTAAATATCCATAAGTTGTTACATTGGATAGCTATAATATCCACAAGGTGTTACAATGGGTAGCTATAATATCCATAAGTTGTTACATTGGATAGCTATAATATCCACAAGGTGTTACACTGGGTAGCTAAATATCCATAAATTGTTACATTGGATAGCTATAATATCCACAAGGTTTTACACTGGGTAGCTAAATATCCATAAGTTGTTACATTGGATAGCTATAATATCCACAAGGTGTTACACTGGGTAGCTAATATCCATAAGTTGTTACATTGGATAGCTATAATATCCACAAGGTGTTACACTGGATAGCTAAATATCCATAAATTGTTACATTGGATAGCTATAATATCCACAAGGTGTTACACTGGGTAGCTAAATATCCATAAATTGTTACATTGGACAGCTATAATATCCACAAGGTTTTACACTAGGTAGCTAAATATCCATAAGTTGTTACATTGGATAGCTATAATATCCACAAGGTGTTACACTGGGTAGCTAATATCCATAAGTTGTTACATTGGATAGCTATAATATCCACAAAGTGTTACACTGGATAGCTAAATATCCATAAATTGTTACATTGGATAGCTATAATATCCATAAGTTGTTACATTGGGTAGCTAAATATCCATAAGTTGTTACATTGGATAGCTATAATATCCACAAGGTGTTACACTGGGTAGCTAAATATCCATAAGTTGTTACATTGGATAGCTATAATATCCACAAGGTGTTACACTGGGTAGCTATACTATCCATAAGGTGTTACATTGGATAGCTAAAATATCCAAAATATGTTATAATGGGTAGATCTAATATCCACAAGGTGTTACACTGGGTAGCTATAATATCCATAAGTTGTTACATTGGATAGCTATAATATCCATAAGGTGTTATATTGGGTAGCTCTAATATATAAACAGTGCTACATGGGAGGAGTTAGAGTCATAAAGGTAAGTACAAAGTGTTACGTGGTTTACAGATGGTCTATTTTAACAGAATGCGTAGCCAAAATATTGTTTGCTCTTCAAACAACAAAATGTCAACCTTACCTTTAAGCTTTTTGTTCGAGCTTTACCCCTACCCATGTACTACTAACGCTGATGTGCTGGGGATGAGGAAGGTTTAGTTTAGATAATATGTACCCTAATTTAAGTGTGAGGGAAAGTAAAAAACCATTTAGGATAAACTAACTTTAGTACAATCGACCAGGGTTCTAAAACATATCCATCCATCTACGGCAGCAAGGCCTATTAAACCTAGGTTGTTCAACCTGTGTGCTGCGCTGCTGTTTCACCCGAGTTTGGATAAAGATACAATAGAAACTAGAGACAATTTAAGGAATAAATGTACATTTTTCAACATTATTATAATTATTATTCTAGCTATTGAACACTTAAGGCCCTTGGCCCTGTCGAGTGCAAGTCTAAAATCTATTTTGTGGGATGGTGGGTGGGAGGGTGAAGTTGTGGCGTAGCTTCATAACCGACCAAAGTATCCTTCCGCGCCAACAATAACAGATGGATCAGGGAAACCATAGATGGCGCTAGCTACCGGACAGGTCTTGCGGAAAAACCATGCGTTAGGAAATATCAGTTTTCTCGAGAACGAGTGAAATTTTTACAGTATTATTTTAAACCCCTCTTCTAAGATAATATATCGATGTTTATTAATTGTTACATTTTCTTACTTTTTGTAACGGAGCCAGCAGTTTAATATTGAAAAATGTCAATTTTATAGAGACTAGATCACTGTTAAAATCATAGAGGAAGTGTGTATATAAAAAGCAAAACTTAATAAATATGTTTCTATTGTTGAGTAAACCATTTCCGAAAAGAAAATTGCAAAACAATAAAAATTCTTGAAGATAACCGTTTGTTCCCATGTCTCTGCATTTCCACAACAAATGAAAAGGGTCAATTGCCTTAAAAACAAAATCATAATAATAGTTTTTTAAATTCCCTTAAATAAGTGATGGTGTGTCTTGACCATTTTGGAACCTGGTTCAGTGTGCTTGCTTGTTTGATACTTCAATACCCTCATCGGTGGTCACATGGTATAAGGCATCACTCTAGTGTTAGACCGGTTTTACAGTGAAAGGTAGATCGGAGTTCAAGTATAGTTTGCCTATACTTAAGTTTTTTTCCTAAAATTATTCCCATTCTCCCTTCACGCAAATGTGGGTACACTTACTCTAGTATTCTGTTCTCCTAATTCCTAATCCGTTAGCGTAATCTATGGGACAGTTTCATTTTTTCAGTTTCCCGCCCCCCTCCCTTTTAAGAGTGATACATTACTGGCCGGGGTACTGGGTGTTGCGTAGGTTCTAGATTTAAGCTAGTTTGTAAGTCATGTGCTTATATAACCAATCAGTTCAAAAATGGTATGGAAGTTATCGCAATTCAAATTTAATTAATTTTAGTAGTTTGTTTTACTAGAAAATATCTCGCTTTGGTGGCCGCATGGTCTAATGCGTCACTCTCACAGTATATTGGACTTTTGACTGGAGATCAGGGTTAGAATCCCGTTCTGGTGTGCTGAGGCTGTGTTTTTCTCTAAATATTTCTCCCACTTTACCACACACGCGAAGTCGAGTACACGTCCTCTAAATTCAATCTTATTATTATTATTACCGCGTCTTACTACCCATTAGGGTTAAACGCACTTACGCTAATATGTAATGGTAGGGTGATTGTGAGATGAAATGGAGGACCTACAGTTTAACGTGGGATCCGAACTACGGTGGAGGCCTGGCATTCCCCACATTCACAAGATGTCTTGTCAGGGGTAAAGAAAGAATTTAGTAATCAGATAAATCTGTGCCGGGACCGAGGATTGAACCCCGGACCCCCAGTGCAGAAGTCCGACACCTTACCCTTAGATCGCCAGGTCACCTTCAACCCTACTCATCCTTAATAAAATAGCGTAGTATCCATAAGGGCCTAAACGTTTCCCTGCCACTCCTTTACGTTTACCATCCCCTAAAAACAAAAAAAAAAACATTCCTGGGGTTGTGGGGGGAGGAGGGTGGGGGGTGACCTCCCTTACTGGTCCAAAACACCTTGGTGGCAGACATTTTGATGGAATCGAATAAAAATATATAAAACACAAAAAAATTTTTTTTCGAAATTCTTAAGGGGGATGCGAGCTAAAGCACCGTACGTAGTTTTATCGTTCTTACATCAAACAAACTTTAACACCCAAAATAAAATAAATATTGCTTAATTAAAGTAAAACCCCGTTTATACGGCCTGACTGCGACCGGGTCTCAAATGTATTAAAGAAAATCCAGATAGTTTGGAAATTATAGAAAAAATGCATTGGAACCATATGTTTTACTAACACTCACCATTTATTTCACAATAACAAACAATAAAACACTTGAAACACGTTACATTAAATAAAACAAGAATTACAAAAGTTTCTGTTGTTCCAATTTGGAATGGTGCTCACCGCCATCAGTTCGGCCTGCTTAGTTTGCAACTGGCGTTACCAGATGGGCCGGAAATCCGTGTAAATGAGGTCTGGATGGATGGGGTTCTACTGTACTTACTCTCTCTATGACACTAGAAGCTCGAAAGTTCATTAGCGCACTTACAAAAGTAATCCATCTATCTTTATCTTGAGCTAATTCTATCCAGTCTATTTCATTACACCCTATCCCTATCATGAGCTGATTCTCTCCATTCTATCTCATTACACCCTATCCTTATCTTAATCTAATTCTCTCCATTCTATCTCATTACACCCTATCCCTATCTTGAGCTAATTCTATCCAGTCTATCTAATTACACCCTATCCCTATCTTGAGCTAATTCTCTATTCTATATCATTACAACCTATCCCTATCTTGAGCTAGTTCTCTCCAGTCTATCTCATTACACCCTATCTTTATCTTGAGCTAATTTTATCCAGTCTATCTCATTACACCCTATCTTTATCTTGAGCTAATTCTCTCCATTCTATCTCATTACACCCTATCCCTATCATGAGCTGATTCTCTCCATTCTATCTCATTACACCCTATCCCTATCTTAATCTAATTCTCTCCATTCTATCTCATTACACCCTATCCCTATCTTGAGCTAATTCTATCCAGTTTATCTCATTACACCCTATCTATATCTTGAGCTAGTTCTATCCAGTCTATCTCATTACACCCTATCCTTATCTTGAGCTAATTCTATCCAGTCTATCTCATTACACCCTTTCTCTCCCAGGTATATCCAAATGTTATCTTCCCATCCTCGTGTGGGTCTTCCCAGTGGCCTCTTCCCATTGGATTTGCCAGTCAAAGCCTTGAACGCGGTTCTAGATACTCCCATTCACGCAAGAGTAAAAGAACTGTTCTAATTCCACGATGTCCCTGTTTATAGTTGTTGAAATTACTACTTGTAGAACGTTAAACTAAACTTTTACACTGAGGTAATGTTTGAATTATTTTAACTAAAAAAGTTTTTAATCATAAAAATAAAATAAAAAAATATTTATTTTAACTCAAATTCAATATTTGGAGCTTAAAAAATGTCTGTGATATTTATAAGAATACCAACAGTCTATCGATATGAAAATATATAAATTTTTTCCACTATAATCGATGATTTAGTATTCGATATATCGATATATTTAATATATTGGAATACGCTTTGAGGCGTGTGAATCCAAATAAATTGAACGATTTGGTATCTACTTTTATTAACCGAGTAGATATTTTTCTTATTTTTACTAAACTTGTCTGCTATTTTCAATTGCAAAATAAAACATTAAAAAGTGAAATGGTGCTAAGAGTAGTTTAACAGAACAGCAGCCATCTTAACGACACCATTACAGCTCACCCAAAGCAATGTAATTTAATATCGGAAACAAGAAAAAGAACTGTGTCGATATAATTTGATCGAAATATCGTTGCTCTCGATGTATTTCTTGAGATGTATCGAATGATAACTACATAAACATACATATTATCATATTTATCATGGAAAATTGCCATCACTAACATGTTCAAACAACACCTTACAAGATAGCTTATCACATTTTGAATTGATCCTGAGTAATTCGATCGCTGATTGGCTGTTGGTCCAAACTAAGAAATAAAAGTTTATTTTTCGGTCCTCACCTACCCGGCATCAATTATGGCTTTCAAATAATGACACGAATTTGCAACAAAATTGAACATGAGCATATATGTATTTATTAAAACTTATTTTAATGCAAAATCATCTTTCGGCTTCATATTCGAGAAATTATTTCCATGGAGAGACATCATTCCATGTTTCCCTTCACTCAGGGGTTGATTTTATCTGTCCTAATTATTGGAGGTTTCAGAAGTGAGCAAAGCTCCAGGAATGATCAAAAGCTCCAGAAGTGATCAAAAGTCTTAACCTTACTTCTAACAAAAGTATCCGAAGCGCAGCAGGAGCTGTGCATTACACACGGGTGATACAACATACGCCACGTGACGTCACTTGTGTGTTAGAGATGTTTACCGTGCAAGGTAGCCACTTATTTCATTTGTACAGCTTGACTTAGGAATTATCGTATATTAAAACTAGGTCCTGTCTTGTTTGGAGTAGGTCTAGTCTCCATTGCCTCCATCATACATGGATGGGAGACAGATTCACTTGCTACAGTACCATCATTCCGAGCCTAGCCTCCACCATACATGGCTGAGAGACAGATTCACTTGCTACAGTACCTTCATTCCTACCCTAGCCTCCATTGTCTCCATCATACATGGCTGAGAGACAGATTCACTTGCTACAGTACCGTCATTCCGACCCTAGCCACCATTGTCTCCATCATACATGTCTGGGAGACAGATTCACTTGCTACAGTACCGTCATTCCGACCCTAGCCTTCATCATACATGACTGAGAGACAGTTTAACTTGCTACAGTACCTTCATTCCAACCCTAGCCTCCATCATACATGTCTGAGATACAGATTCACTTGCTACAGTACCGTCATTCCGACCCTAGCCTCCATCATACATGTCTGGGAGACATATTCACTTGCTACAGTACCGTCATTCTGACCCTAGCCTCCATCATACGTGTCTGGGAGACAGATTCACTTGCTACAGTACCGTAATTCCGACCCTAGCCTCCATCATACATGACTGAGAGACAGTTTAACTTGCTACAGTACCTTCATTCCGACCCTAGCCTCCATCATACATGTCTGAGATACAGATTCACTTGCTACAGTACCGTCATTACGACCCTAGCCTCCATCATACATGTCTGGGAGAGATATTCACTTGCTACAGTACCGTCATTCCGACCCTAGCCTCCATCATACATGTCTGGGAGACAGATTCACTTGCTACAGTACCGTAATTCTCGACCCTAGCCTCCATCATACATGACTGAGAGACAGTTTAACTTGCTACAGTACCTTCATTCCGACCCTAGCCTCCATCATACATGACTGAGAGACAAGATTCACTTGCTACAGTACCGTCATTCCGACCCTAGCCTCCATCATACATGGCTGAGAGACAGATTCACTTGCTACAGTACCATCATTCCGACCCTAGTCTCCATCATACATGGCTGAGAGACAAGATTCACTTGCTACAGTACCGTAATTCCAACCCTAGCCTCCATCATACATGGCTGAGAGACAGATTCACTTGCTACAGTACCATCATTCCAACCCTAACCTCCATCATACATGGCTGGGAGACAGATTCACTTGCTACAGTACCGTCATTCCGACCCTAGCCTCCATCATACATGGCTGAGAGACAGATTCACCTGCTACAGTAAATCATTCCGGCCCTAGCCTCCATTGTCTCCATCATACATGGCTGAGAGACAGATTCACTTGCTACAGTACCGTCATTCCAACCCTAGCCTCCATTGTCTCCATCATACATGGCTGAGAGACAGATTCACTTGCTACAGTACCGTCATTCCGACTCTAACCTCCATTGTCTCCATCATACATGTCTGGCAGACAGATTCACTTGCTACAGTACCGTCATTCCGACCCTAGTCTCCATCATATATGACTGAGAGACAGATTCACTTGCTACAGTACCGTCATTCCAACCCAAGCCTCCATCATACATGGCTGAGAGACAGATTCACTTGCTACAGTACCGTCATTCCGACTCTAACCTCCATTGTCTCCATCATACACATCTGGCAGACAGATTCACTTGCTACAGTACCGTCATTCCGACCCTATTCTCCATCATACATGGCTGAGATACAGTAATGTTTAGGACCAATGTTCAAAAAATACAAACAAATTTTTTTATGGTCAATAACGGTAACACGAGCTTGGATGTTCAAATCGTATAAGGCGTCACTCTTGAAACACACTGGACTGCCGATAATAGAATAGTATTATTTATATGGTTAGGCATGTCATTTGTTACTCTGTAGTGTTAGCTGTATTTTAATCATAGTATTAGTAGGTCAGTATTAATACATATCCAGGCTATGTAAATGTAATCTCAAATTAAATAAATAAGTTTAACGTCACCTGTAAGATTCTCATTGACCAAAGAAACACTTTTTGCTAACTAAAATTGATACAAATCAATCAAACCATAAACACAGGTCTCTGTATTATAATTTATTTGGATTTGAGATGGGAATTTATAGTCTGTGTTCTCTTTGCTTTTGATATGCAAAAAACATGTCGACAGATTTAAATGATTAAATATACATATCATATTTTTAATTTTTATAAATTCTATTTTTGATCATTTTTCTGGTTTGAAAAATGTACCTACGCACCTCTTGAGTGGTTCTTCTATAATTTAACCTAATTTCAGCTTCCTATACCATTGAAAACACGCTTTCTCGGCGGTGCTTTCGAGGCAGTATGGACGTAGACGCAATGCAGAGACGCAGGACTCGCACCCTGGTCGCCTGTCGCAGTCGCAGTCGCCTCGAAGGAACTGGCCACATAACAAATCGCACGCCAAGGGAATCCTACCTTTAATGTGTATTTTCAATTTCCTTAAAAAAAGAAGTTACATTTTTCCCCGATACTAGGACTATCCCATTCAAGCAGATAGTTGGGAATTTCCCCCTGTTAATAATGTAAATAAGTGGTAGAGTAGGCCTATTCGTCCTTTTTGATGCAGTTTCTCTTGAGCTTTGTGCTCCCAAAGTTGTTGATGCATAATTATTATAATTATTATTATTAGCACCGCGTCTTACTACCCGTTCGGGTTATACGCACTTACGATAATGTGTAATGGTAGGGTGATTGTGAGATGAAATGGAGGACCTACAGTTTAACGTGGGATCCGAACCACGGTGGAGGCCTGGCATTCCCCACATTCACAAGATGTCTTGTCAGAGGTGAAGGAAGGGTTTTGTAATCAGATAAATCTGTGCCGGGACCGAGGATTGAACCCCGGCCGCCAGCACAGAAGTCTGACACCTTACCCCTAGACCGCCAGGTCACCTGTTTGATGCATAATGCAAGTTATAAATATTCTAGAGTATATATAGAGATATATATTTCTAAATGTTCTATTATTTCATGATAAACATTAAATAATCATATACTTATATACAAGAGAGAGAGAGAGAGAAAATATGGCAGTCTTAGAACGCATATCCTCAGGCACAGATCTCCTGTGACGATCCCTAAACTTGGCCCAGATTATTTAATGTTTATCATGAAATAATAGAACATTTAAAATTTTACCTATCCCCCTAAGAGCCGGTCTTATGACTCCTAGATAAATATAAATATTAATTTGGCCGACAAATATTTTTATCTAGTCGATAAGATTTAAGTGCGTCTTATGACTGTCAGATACTATTTATCTGCCAGATAAAAGGTATTTATCCCTCACATTTCTATCAGGAGGTTTAAGTACCTGATAACTTTTATCTGAAAGTTAAAATGGGTGTTGCCATAGTGACGCGTTGTTTTTCATGAGGTTTAGCCTAACATACTCTGTTTTAGGTTAACACCTTGGTTCACGTGTTTAGTAGGCACAGGCTTAGGCTCTAACCATATATATAAAGTTATAAAAATCATACTTAGAACCGCGTCTTACTATCCGCTCGGGTTATACGCTTATAAAGTTAGAACATTTAATTCACACTTTTGTAGATTTATAGTTGTATAATAACAAATTATTTAAATGTGAGTAGTTAAATTTTGTAAACGTTGTACTGAACTAATGACCACTTTGGCAGACACCGAAATTATTACTTGCAAGACAACCTAGCTGTTGTGCCCACGTGACGTCATCTGCTTACTAGCACTCGTTTGGCCGCCATTATATTGAGCGTCGTAGCTACTAGTAAGGTTGTACTCATGCGCGCTCCAGTAAAAGCAGTACTAACCAGTGGCGGCTCGTAGCTAAAATTAGTGGGGGTGCTGCTCCAGAAAATTTTTAGCCTTTGTTTTAAAATTGTGTAAAAGGAAAAATACACGTATAAAAAGAAAATTTATTCAGGAACTTGATAAAATCTTAACAAAAAAAAAAATCAATTTTTTTACGTACTTTAACTTAAATTTTTACAGTTCAAGCTTGATCTATTCATTTAAAAATGAAATCCATTTGTCTTGTTTTAATTTGCGCAAAAAGTACAATAATTTTCTCCTTGATCTCTGGATGGCAATTGAGGAAATTGTTCTCCATAGAAAGTACTGCAAGCGCATTTAGTCTTTCTGTTAAATAAAAGAACAAAAAAAAAAGAATCAAATAGAATAGCTGGAAGCAGAATAATAATCTAATTCTA
>CABEEJ010007681.1:9386-22602 GCA_901482245.1 Timema douglasi | reverse complement strand
TTGAGCGGGTGACCCGAGGTTTTTTTTTTTTCCAAAATGTTATTCCTCTCCTCCTCTACGCTAATTTAGGTACACAGTCTCTAAATGTATCTTTCCTAATACCTTGAACTCTTAGCGTAATTAGTACACACATGTATAACCCGAACGGATAGTAAGACGAGGTGCTAAAAAAATATATAAAAAATGAGTGATTAGTTTGGTAGTCCTCTACTCAGAGGCTTAATAAAAATGGAGCCAAAATGTTTCAGAATAAATAAACAGTGTTTTATAAATTGAGCGACAGTTTTGAGAGAGGGGGGTAAAAGAGTTTTAAGTGGATTTATACAAAAATGTTCTAAAAAAAGAAGTTGCCTACTTATTTTACCTGGTTCGTAATCAAACTTTCTGTAGACATAAATCCTCCCAGTTTTGACAAGAAGACAATCAAACAGGCCACGTGACCGGCCCTAAATACCTGAAATGTATGTTAATGATCTGTCTTCCTGTCGAGTTGGTACCTTCGACTACGTCATTGATAAAAAAACACTCGCGTGAGAGAGGATGTGTGTGTGTGTGTGCGTGCGTGCGTGCGAGAGAGTGTGTGTGAGAGAGAGAGTCGTGCCGCAAAGCATGATGGGTGGAGGTAAGAGGTCAGTAAGCTCCTTCTTTTGACGGGCCCTAGGAAGGATAAGGACAAGCAAATAAATGAAACCGGGCGTGAAATCCCGGTAATCGCACCCTCCCACCATGTCCGAGTATACCCGTCTCTCTCTCTCTGGTCTCGGACGTGGGCATCATCGTCTAGTAAAGTGGATTCAAAGATTTACTCTCTGTCATAGATTTGAGGGTGAGGGCTTAATCAGTCCTAAGCGCTGATTACCCCCCTCTAATGATAATAACCAAATAAAAATACGGTTTTATTAATATCTGACCCGTACTGGTGGGCATTCCAACAAAGGCGTTTTATCATCTGTTATGCTCTATTTGGAGATAGGGGGATAGGGGGCCAGAGCGTCAAAACGGGGAGTTTAGGGGTTTTGGAGGACCCCCCTCCCCCATAGAATTAGATTAAGGGTTTATATACACGTTATTATTATTATTATTATTATTATTATGTGTTCCTTCTTACGACAGGTCCTTTCCTTTTGTCAGTGAACCTAGTCCTCCAATGCACCCTGTCCTCTGCCTCCTCCTTCAGCTCCCAGAATTGTCTTGTTTCTTTCAAGTTATACAATAGTTTAACTCTCCTTCTTTCTAAGATTCTCTTTCCTCCAACCTTTCCTTCCATAACATCTTCCAGAAGACAGTTCCTCTTAAGGCTGTTTCCGATCCAGTTTGCTGTGTACCAAAGAATTGTCAATTGCGCGCCGTATAGTGATGGTAAGCTCCTCCCTGGTGTCGACGGGTGTGGCATACACAGGCAATTTGACAATATCAACCCCACACCACTAGGCTATGGAGGTGTTCGTCGCAACATACCGCAGCGCTGCATGTCTAATGGTGGGTGACAGTTTGAGCGGTCACTGTGAACTTGTAATCTTATGATCACGTGAGTAACGTTTAGCAATGTCACTGTATTAATCTTTGTCGCCTCGTTATCCCAGTTGCCTACCTGCCCCGGCACATTTCTGTCTCCATTTTTGCCCATAAGAGATCTCCTCCAGCCAAAAGTTAATTATATCAAAATGTTACATTTACCCACAACTACTGTCATTTGTTCATGTACACCTTTGTATTGATACTGATTTGAACCCCTCTCATATATTAAAAAAGTCATGGATGAAGTGCATTTTTCTTTAAAGTATTGTATGTAAAATGTCCTTTTAATACTCCATCCATGGAGAATCAAGCGCTTTTCAGAACTGATGTCAATAAATTACACCATAAGACTTATTTTTTCTTTCAAAAACCAACTCCGTAGTAATACCAAAGAAGCAAGTGACGCTAGCTCCCTCTAGCCTTTACAATATCTGTCACCAGGACTCTTTCTATTAGATGGTTTTTATACTGGTGACAAAGGGGTCCAAGAGGAAAGGGATAGGTTATATATAAGTCACTTGTGCGTATGACTATATAAAGAGTAGTCACATAAATCTACACAGCACATAGTACTCAAAACACGGAACGTGTAATGTTACAGAAAAATAATCTGTAGTTCAACAAAGCTGTATCATATAAACTTATATCTTCAGTGTCGAAGATAAATAACTTTAATAAATCGTGTGCAACATACAAAGGTCTTATTTATTCAATTAAAATGTCAGATAATAATTCCGTACCGTAATAATTGGCTCTCGATCACGGGCTATAAATACCAATTATCTCATAATAATACCGTACCGCTTTAATTAGTGCTCGATCTCGGGGCAATTATCAGCTAATTAAACGGTATCACTTCAATCAGCGCCCATCACCGACGCGTATTGTTTTAATTGGCGCCCAACGTGGTCCGATTAAACACAATAACGTAACAATTAGCGACCATCGTGCGGCGTATATTTAAAAAAAAATCCATATCGTTATACCCTGTATGCTGTGTATATTAACTACAACAATCAAATTACTGCATCACGCAGTTTTGTATGCAAGATAAGTATTATGACTAATGGATAGCTACTGTACATAAATTACTGTACAAATAATTACATAATACAAAGAACTATACGCAGTAAAGCTTCTGTGCTGTATATATGTACACCACGAGCACATACTAAACTTCTGGAACACTCCCCGCTGACAGCTCAGAAAGGGTTAAAGGTACGTACAGTAGTCCCATGGCTTCTTTGGTGCTGACTGACACCTCACAGCTGACAGCTAAAAGCTTTTAAAAGTTACCAGACCAAATTACGTATCCCTACGCCGAACCATATGTTCTGCAAAAACATGTGTTTAGCAGCTGTCACTTCTTACGGTCAAAATTTAGGTATATACCTAAATGTTGACTGTTAGTCAGCACCAAAGAAGCCACGGGGCTACTGTAGACTGGTTTAGAAACGTTCAGTGGAGGGGGGAGGTGGTACTGCTCATACTTCACGCTAGACAATGACAATCCTGACACTCGTACAGTCAAAATAATGTATATAGACGGGTGTTTTCCATTTTTCTCCACTCTTTAGATATTGTTATGCGTAAATATGAGTCCCTAGCACTAATCGTGTCCATTATTTGGAGGAATTTTCACAGTAAGAGACCATGATATTTTGTTGGCTGAAATTTAAACTGTCTGTTATAAATAATAATTCGCTATTCAGATGTGCCCGTTAAGGGAGATTTCACTGTAACGTATTAATACGTCAAAATATGTGATTTGCAGTTGTGACTTATGGTAGATATTATCATTATGTTTAAAATAACACTGATAATATAGTAAAATGTTATCAATGTTGATGGTAAAAAAAAGTATGTTCGTGTTTTCTAAAAGATACTCCAAATGTATGTTTGTAAGAAAATCAAGTTATAGATCGTTCTGCTGGCTATTGAAGAAGTTGAGTTTGTTTTTGTACTGAAAGCTTCTTTATCTGCATTTTTTTTATAGCACTGACACGTATTTCCACAGAAAGAATGTTCCTTCAGTCATCAATAACAAAAAATAACAAATTGTTTCCTTGTTATTTCTTTCGGACAAGAAGAAAGACAGGTCGGTGAGACGAATGGGTGATAATACATACATTAATGAACAATAGAGTCGGTGATCTTTGTCTGTTACGGTTCGGTGCTGGGACACTTACACCTCATTCGAGTGGATAAAAACATACTGACGCCGGTGGTCTCGCAGTATAATGCGTCCAACTCGTAACAGTAGAAACAAAATATATTTTAGCACCACGTTCTGCCACCGATTCGGGTTATTAGCATATGTGCAGTAGCCCCGTGGCTTCTTTGGTGCTGACTGACAGCTCACAGCTCACAGCTGACGGCTTTGAAAAGTTACCAGATCAAATTATGTATCCCTACGCCGAACCATATGATCTACAAAAACATGTGTTTAGCAGCTGTCACTTCTGACAGTCAAAATTTAGGTATATACCTAAATGTTGACTGTTATAAGTCAGCTGTGAGCTGTCAGTCAGCACTAAAGAAGCCATGGGGCTACTGTATATGCCTAAATGTTGACTGTCAGAAGACAGCTGTGAGCTGTCAGTCAGCACCAAAGAAGCCATGGGGCTACTATATTATTACTCGAATGTGTGGCTTGAGATTAGGAAGGTTGAAATTAGAGAAAGTATAACCGAATTTGCTTGGAGGGAGAGTAGAAAATCATTCAGGTGAAATTTTATTTACTTATTTGAGGCAATTGACGTGCACTTTCTGAGCCGACTGATTATATCAGAACACGGGAATTTCTATGAGCGAGATTGAAGGGACCTACCAATTTTACCGGGAAAGGTATTTTCACATGTCTTCAAGGTTGTTTTTTTTACACGCTGCAATCGATATGAGACCAACGGCTTTACTTCCCCTCCAAAGGAAGTTGTGCTACGGATTTCTATCGCTCAAGTCCACCTCGGCTGGGTTTGAACCCACTAACATCGGATCAAGAGGCGATAACTTTATACCAACGACACCGAGGTTGACTGAGGGTAGTTTACTGATGGATTATTATTGACAATTTTGTCAAAACTATTTGAGAAAGTATGTACAACTGTTTCGTAACCATTATTTTTAAAAAAAGTTTTCATTTCTCCTATTCTTCAATTTCTTTTTTAACATTATTAGTATGTGTTCTGTCTTACGGCAGATCCATTCCTTTTGTCAGTAAACCTAAACCGCCAATGCGCCCCGTTTTCTGCCTCCTTCAGTTACTAGAGTTTTCTTTTTTTCCTTCAATTCATCTAATATTTGAATCCTCCTCCTTCCTAAGCTCCTCTTTCTCTTAACCTTGCTTTCTATGACGACGTTTAGAATAAAGTTTCTCCTAAGGATGTGTCCGAACCAGTTTGATTTGCACCGAAGAATCACATCTAAAATGGTTCTCTTCTCATCCGCTCTTCTTAGGACTTCCTCATTTATCAACCTGTCTGTCCACCTGATCTTCTCCAGTCTTCTCCAGCACCACATTCCAAAGCTCTCCAGGTATTTCTGTTCCATCTTCCTAAGGTCCAAGTTTCTGCTCCATACATAGCGCGATGCTCCATTCATCAGTTTCTTCCTCAGTTCCAGACTCAACTTGTTGGTCAGTAGTAACCTCTTCTTGTTGAAAGCCTCCTTGGCCATGGTGATCCTCGATAAAATTTCCATGTTCGAGTAGGCATCTTTTTTTCAGCAGACTTCCCAGGTACTTGAACTGTTCTATGTTCTCCAACTGCTAGTGTCTCCAGTTTTGATTTTCAGTGGCTCTTCACGATTTGAAATCACAATCACTTCTGACTTCTCAATGTTATTATTATTATTATTTTTATTATTATTATTATTAGCACCGCGTCTTACTACCCGTTCGGGTTATACGCACTTACGCTAATGTGTAATGGTAGGGTGATTGTGAGATGAAATGGAGGACCTACAGTTTAACGTGGGATCCGAACCACGGTGGAGGCCTGGCATTCCTCACATTCACAAGATGTCTTGTCAGAGGTGAAGTAAGGGTTTGGTAATCAGATAAATCTATGCCGGGACCGAGGATTGAACCCCGGCCGCCAGCACAGAAGTCTGACACCCTACCCCTAGACCGCCAGGTCACCTTCTCATTGTTGATCTCCTTGCCAAATCTTCTCCATATCTGCACCAGCCGGTGCATCATTTCCTGAGACTCTTCTTTATTTTTTTAGTTTTTATATTTATTTTAAAATAAATTATGTGTAACTTGTACGCTCTGAGCATTAGGGTGTACCCATACTAAAACTAACAACTAATTTGCAGGTCCTGGTGGTCACACGGTCTAAGGCTTGTATTAGACTGGACTGCCTATTTCGCATAGTTTGAAGTTTGGATCCATAAGAGAATTTTCACTTTTTTTCGCACCATTCCCTACCACCCGTCCGTTCTTCCCACATATTTACACTAATAGGGTAAGGCATAATGAAATTTAGAGAAAATGTAGCTGAATTTACGGGAGAGCAGAGTGGTAAACTTTCATAAGCGTTTTGAAGGGTGTGGCTGATGGGGTTGTCATTTGAAAGACGAAGGGGGTGTAATGAACACACGTAACCCCCTCACCCACTCCGCCGAGAATATGTTCGAATGATTTTTTTTGACAAACAATGATTACAATAAATTAAACACCAGAAATAGTCAAATGTTTTATTTTACAAGATTTATTTTGCGCGCAAATCTCCTTATCACACCCGGGTAAGATTTGAACCTAAGCCTCTTCTCGTTGACTAACGTCTTAATACTCGTTACCAGCGATACGGGTGGGCCTACAGAAGTGATTACCAGCTTAGTAATGCCTGAACAAATTTATTTAGTTAAGTTTTCCTAATTTAATAAAAGAGAAAAAAAAATAGTGACACGTAAAATATTTTTCCTTTTTTATTCCTTATCTCTTCTATTGAAGAAAAACTAAAAGTGTGCTAGATAATATGGTATATTAAATATTCGGGTCTGATGAGACATTGGCTGTCCGCCAGCCAATCAGAAATCGGGGTAAAATAGTTTCAAGGTAAAAGGGAGAGCAATCTGACTAGAAAACACAGGCAACTATCTGAGCCAATTTAATTCTTAAATATTTGGGCCCATTCATAAACCACGTAACGTTGTTGAGAGGGAGAGAGGGGGGCAGCTCTAATGTCTAGATGGTGTTACATGGGGGGTATATCAAAGTGTTATGTAACACATATGATGTATTCTTTAAATTGAAAAAATGACACCTGAAAAAAGGAATCGAACCTGGTACCTTCGCCTTAGTACGACAATACTCTAACCACTGAGCCATCCAAAAAGTCGTCCCATGTCCAGAGTCATTCCTCATTCATATTTTAAGGCGGAGTCTGTGATGGATGTACTGAATGATTTCTTGATAGCTCAGTGGTTAGAGCATTGGCGTACTAAGCCAAATATCCTGGTTTCGATTCCCATGCCAAAGTGCCATTCTTTAATTTAAACAATATGATATTTAGATTCTTCTATGAGCCTAATTAACTAAAATAATAATCTGTCTTGATTTACAAATACCTGCTTCAGAAGTAATAGCTACCCCCTCTCTAGTCTAGTTGCAGTCTCACCAGGAATGTGTAATACCTGCTTCAGAAGTAATAGCTACCTCCTCCCAACACAACCCTCTCTAGTCTATTTGCAGTCTCACCAGGAATGTGTAATACCTGCTTCAGAAGTAATAGCTACCCTCTCCAGTCTAGTTACAGTCTCACCAGGAATGTGTATTTTACAACCAAACAAGCAAAGAGGATACAAAGTTCATGGCCTGCGTTATCTCCTTTCCGCCAACAACTGAACAACAACAACTGAACAACAACAACTGAAAACATTTGTGATTGAGTATTTATTCATTTATAAATAATTATAGATAGTATTTAAAAATATACTCATTCAACACGAATGCCTGAATTCAAAAATGTCTAAAAAGTACTCAAAAAGTCTATAAAATGACATAAAAATGACGCAAACCAAGAAAATATGTCTTAAAAATTTTAAAAAACTACATTTAAAAACATAGTTTCCACAACCAGGGGTTCATGAACGTAGTTTAAGACATGTCATACAAAAAAAAAACGGGCGCTGATAATAACATATTGAAAAACCAGCTGCACCTAATCTTTCTCTGTCTTCTCAAACCGGGCGTTCCAGCCAGAGAACTGTCCGCGCATGCGCTGTTCCGAGCATGTATTCTGTTACTCATCAGCGGTAATGAATGGTACGTCCATCACCACGCTACTTCAAATTGCACCTGTCATCATCGACTAACCATTCTCTACATAAGCTGACGACTTAATCGTTTTAAAACATATTAAATAAATGATATCATCACTTTTAGCTACAGAGTATATTCACAGGATTATGATTTATTCTCCTTTGCTCCGCGTCTCGATTTTCTGTTACCCGCTTCAATGGCCGAATGGTCTAAGGCGCCACTCTTGTGTAAGACTGGTCTGTTTATTACGGGGAGATCAGGGATCGAATCCCAGTTGGGTCTACTTAGATGTAGATGTTTTTCCTCTCTCCTTCCACGCGAATGTGGATGGATTAGCTCTAAAATGTTTCCTCCCTCATCCCTACCCTCTTAAGTAATAATCATAGGCATGTATAACCTGAACGGGTAGTAAGACGCGGCGATAAAAAAAACCATTTCCGGTATATTTTCCTCGGTGGTGGCTTGCGGCCTACTAGGTAGGTGAGGGTGCTGTGTTGGGAGAGGTTGTACCTAGAGCCTATTACCAAGGGTACACGGGAAAAGGGGGAATTCCCACTAAACACATTTTACAGGACAACAACTTTTATACCCCATACAGACCCAATAAAATATTATTATTTTTAAATTAATTTAAATATGGCATAGACCTCCCTTAGTAAAAATCTAAAGTGGTCTATAAAGGTTTCACGATTGTCTAACAGATGACAGCACTAGCTAGATTTGATTCAAAAATTATATCTTCCCCCTTTTCCCCCTGTACCTTCTACAACCAACAAAGAGCAGCGTACAATATGGCTGTAAATACCTAAGGGGGAAAGAGAATGTCTTCAAATTCTTCAAATACAAGGGGGGGAAAAAAGGATTTAATTTCATACAACCGCGTCGTGCAGAAGACAGTTCTTCCTAAGGATGTGTCGTATTCAATTTGAGTTGTATTTTAATTATCTTATTGATTATAAACTGAGAATAAAATACAAATAATTAATTACAATTATAGATGAACATTTTTAGGTAAAATTTTCAGATTTTTAAATCCCAAAGGGATGAGGATATATCCGTTAAGTCTTTTACTACAGTAATTAGTTACTATATCCGGTCCACAGAAGACCCAACATTAGGAACACAAACAACCACTAAGCGCTGTAGTCGATACATAAGTGTGAGAATAGAACCATTATCGGCGTTATTGTTTTATTTGAATTTATTTTAACGGGTGTAATTTATTTTAAAAGGAAAAAAAAGTGTTAGGGTGCTCCTTACAGACTTTCTAGCTTCTTTACAAAAAAAAATCGAGATATTTACTTAAAACAAGTAATATATGGGAAACGAGATAATATACATTGTTGCAGAAACATGATGAAAATAAAAGGCATCATATTACATCAAAGAGCAGAAATGAAATAATATACACGGTTATATAAACATATTGAGGAAAAAGTAGCATTATATTCCGCCAAAGAGCACAAAAATCAACTCCCAAACTGTCCCGGCCTCCATTACAGAATCTCTATTTGCCAATAGCTCGAAAACTATTGATTTTCTACACTAATTATTATTATTATTAGCACTGCGTCTTACTACCCGTTCGGGTTATACGCACGTACGCTAATGTGGAATGGTAGGGTGATTGTGAGATGAAATGAAGGACCTACAGTTTAACATGGGATCCGAACCACGGTGTGAGGCCTGGCATTCCCCACATTCACAAGTTGTGATTAATACACGTCTTGTCAGAGGTGAAGGAAGGGTTTGGTAATCAGAAAAATCCATGCCGGGACTGAGGATTGAACCCCGGCCGCCAGCACAGAAGTCTGACACCTTACCCCTTGACCGCCAGGTCACCTTTTGAAAATTATAATGTGTGGGGGGGAGGGGAGGGAGAAGGGTCTAGTATAAAAATATATTTCAATAAAAGTTGTTTATCTTTAAGAGTACTACAACCTTACAATGATAATGTATTTCTTATCTCAAAGATTTGCAGAGATTTGATCAAAATTTGAGGTGTATATATATATATACTCTACTGCTCATGTAAAATATTATCTAAGTCATTTTTCTGGAAAAATGAGAAACACAATTTTGTTTATAGTAATAAATAGTGCCTGAATACTAATATTAATCAAAATTAATAGAGTGGGTTTTTAGACAACCGATTTATTCCCTTTTTGCTCTTCCGTAAGCTACCCTTAATTTTAGGGTTGGATATCTAATTCCAAAAATGTATCGGGAGGGATTTTAAAAACACATATATACCAAGCTCTATCCTGGTTGGTAATGTAGTTTCAGCTCTAAGCGAAGATACAGACAGACAGACAGATGGCAGCGCGAAAAGCACTATTCTAGTTTCAGGGAGGTCATGAAACATCGGCATTTATCAAAATTTAATTTAGATATTTTTAACGATCACAATACTTCTCTCTCCGAGGGGTCAATAGGAAGTAAAATCCAACATTTTCCAACCGGCTTCGGTGGTCGAATGCTTTCTTGCGTCACTCTTGAAATAGATTAGACTGTCGATGACAGAGGGGATTGGGGTTCGAATCCTGGTAGGGTCTAGTGAAAGTTGGCTCTCCCTTAAATGGTTTTACACTCTCCCTCCACGAAAATGCTGGTACACTTCCTCTCAATTCAGCCTTCCATATCCATAACACACTAGCGTAGTTAATACATATGCGTATCACCCGAATGGGTAGTAAGACTCGGTTGGAACTTGAACTCTGACCTCCCCATAGCTAGTAATTCAGAATAAATTAGATTTATATCTAGATCACGTGTCCAACGATGTGGCAGAATAAATTAAATTAAACACCTTATCTTTAAAGTGGTGATGGAGGGAAAGCGAGAAAAGGTTAGTGTTTCTCTTTTTTTTATGGCAAAACTTTTTTATTTTTAAATCAGTGGTTCTCAAACTGGAGTATGCGAGCAGCTCTTAAGGGAAGGTTGGCAGTAAGCCCACGGCTTCATTAGTGCTGACTTACAGCTCACAGCTGACTTCTGACAGTCAACATTTAGATATATACAGTATCCCCATGGCTTCTTTGGTGCTGACTTCTGACAGTCAACATTTAGGTATATACAGTAGCCCCGTGGCTTCTTTGGTGCTGACTGACAGCTCACAGCTGACTTCTGACAGTCAACATTTAGGTATATACAGTAGCCCCGTGGCTTCTTTGGTGCTGACTGACAGCTCACAGCTGACTTCTGACAGTCAACATTTAGGTATATACAGTAGCCCCGTGGCTTCTTTGGTGCTGACTGACAGCTCACAGCTGACTTCTGACAGTCAACATTTAGGTATATACAGTAGCCCCGTGGCTTCTTTGGTGCTGACTGACAGCTCACAGCTGACTTCTGACAGTCAACATTTAGGTATATACAGTAGCCCCGTGGCTTCTTTGGTGCTGACTGACAGCTCACAGCTGACTTCTGACAGTCAACATTTAGGTATATACAGTAGCCCCGTGGCTTCTTTGGTGCTGACTGACAGCTCACAGCTGACTTCTGACAGTCAACATTTAGGTATATACAGTAGCCCCGTGGCTTCTTTGGTGCTGACTGACAGCTCACAGCTGACTTCTGACAGTCAACATTTAGGTATATACAGTAGCCCCGTGGCTTCTTTGGTGCTGACTGACAGCTCACAGCTGACTTCTGACAGTCAACATTTAGGTATATACAGTAGCCCCGTGGCTTCTTTGGTGCTGACTGACAGCTCACAGCTGACTTCTGACAGTCAACATTTAGGTATATACAGTAGCCCCGTGGCTTCTTTGGTGCTGACTGACAGCTCACAGCTGACTTCTGACAGTCAACATTTAGGTATATACAGTAGCCCCATGGCTTCTTTGGTGCTGACTGACAGCTCACAGCTGACTTCTGACAGTCAACATTTAGGTAGATACAGTAGCCCCATGGCTTCTTTGGTGCTGATTGACAGCTCACAGCTGACTTCTGACATTCAACATTTAGATATATATACAGTAGCCCCATGGCTTATTTGGTACTGATTGACAGCTCACAGCTGACTTCTGACATTCAACATTTAGATATATACAGTAGCTCCATGGCTTCTTTGGTACTGACTGACAGCTCCCAGCTGACTTCTGACAGTCAACATTTAGATATATATACAGTAGCCCCATGGCTTCTTTGGTGCTGATTGACAGCTCACAGCTGACTTCTGACATTCAACATTTAGATATATACAGTAGCCCCAAGGCTTCTTTGGTGCTGACTGACAGCTTACAGCTGACTTCTGACAGTCAGAAGTTACAGCTGCTAAACACATGTTTTTTTCAACTCTTATGGTTCGGCGTAGGGATACATAATTTGATCCAGTAACTTTTCAAAGCCGTCAGCTGTCAGCACCAAAGAAGTCATGGGGCCACTGTAGCTACCGTTATATGGTTGGATGGTTGGTTAGTTCCATCCCTCCTTTTCCCCTATTTGCTCGGCTGGAGACCAATTTCTGAGAATTTTCAACCTTCTTCTTGACACCATCTACATTAGCAGTTTATGATGCCTTCCTCAACAACATATATCTTCTGTGAGAGCTGTGAGAGTGGTTTATCTTCCAAGGTGTACATAAAGAATAAGCACCGCAATAGGCTAAATTTGGAGCCGGACCTCCGTTTGAAAGTTTTAACTGGACAACCAGATGTCAACAAGTTGTGCCAAGCCATGCAGTCACACTCGTGTCGCTGAAAAACTTTGGGATTCATAATATATCAGCTCCAGAATTAAATTTTTTTTGAAAATATTGTTTTTAGGTTTACTTTTTCCTTTATTTTTGAATGAGTTTGTGAAAAAATGTATAAAAATCTCTACAGAATTTTGACAGTAAAATTATTATTTTTTTAAACAGATCATAACGATTTTAAACCTATCATTTTTATTTTATTTTATTTTGGGGGTACATTCAACTTTTAATCATGGTCAAGGGGTAAAATCTAAAAAATAATAATTTGAGAACCATTGCTCTACGTTATCAAAAAATAAATTATCTTCAAAAATAAGATGATTAGATTTCATGTTCCGAGCCGGCCATCCCAGATCTAGTTTAAGGAGATGGATGTCTTTGTTTCTCTTTGTATTCCCGAGTGTCGGTCATTTCCTGGACAGAAAGACGGAGACGAGAACAAGATGGAAGGTGTCAGGGACGGAGGGCGACCCTATTGTCGCCGCAAACAACTGGGAACTAATTTACACGAACTCTTGCGTGTACACACTCGAACCAATAACACGACATTCTTTTCAGCTATACCACGATCGCTGTAAGAGGACAACTTGTTACATCTCTACCGTGAATACTGCAACTTCAGCTATACCACGATCGCTGTAAGAGGACAACTTGTGTTACTTCTCTACGGCGAATACTGCAACTTCAGCTATACCACGATCGCTGTAAGAGGACAACTTGTGTTACTTCTCTAC
>CABEEJ010007680.1:0-28904 GCA_901482245.1 Timema douglasi | reverse complement strand
TCGAGAGGAAAATCACGACTAACACCTCTCAGAAACAGATTTT
Organism: Timema douglasi; assembly: GCA_901482245.1. NCBI lineage: Eukaryota > Metazoa > Arthropoda > Insecta > Phasmatodea > Timematidae > Timema > Timema douglasi. The sequence continues at coordinate 28,861 of CABEEJ010007680.1, read as the reverse complement.
GAGGAGTGAAGAAAATAAAGAAGATCTAAAAATTATTTTAGTTTGAATTTGTGGAAAAATATCGATGATGATGGATATTACTGCCTAGTTAACTACCTTTGCATTAAAAGTCCAACCTACTGGCAACTGTTAGTGTAAATATGCCGATAATTTGGACGGGGCGTTTTGTGTTTAAAGGGTTAAAAAAAACAATGTTATGACTTTTTTTTTGTTTGTTTGAAGTATGATTTGTTGCTATTTTAAATGGTCTTATGTGTATTTTAAAGTATAGAGCAAGTATTAGCATTGTGAATTACTACCTGTTCAGCGTATTCGCACATGTACAAATTACACTAGTGAACTAGGGACGAGTAAGGTTTAATTGAGATAAAGTGTACCCACATTTGCATGGAGGTAGAGTGGATAACTATATAGGGAAAACTACTCTCAGTACACCAGAGCAGGATTCGAACCCCGATCTTTCAGTAATCAGCAGTCAGCAGCAGTATTTTTCGGTACATGTGAATTTCCCAAAAATAAATAGTTTTTTTGAATATTGCTATTTATTTAAAATAAAAGTCTAAGGTGTACGTAGCAGAGTTTTAGAAATAAAGGTACGGAACTGCGTTTTATTTCTCACGAGTCTACTTGTTTTTTGTTATGGTTTTTTTATGAATGGTAGATATATATATTTATAGAAAATGTGCAGTCAATCGTAGGTGGAAATCGTATCATAGTTGATTTAAAAAAAGTAGTAGTCGATCTTGATAACGCAACCATTAGTATAAGTAGCGAATCTAAACATTAAATAGTACCTTCATACCCCAAACCAACATGTTATTTGGTGCTGCTGTCTATCGGTAACTTTGTTAACAATATTTGCGTCCTAGTTTGATGTGCATCTAATGAGCAGTAGGTGGCAGTAAACTAGAATTTGTTTCATAAGCTTTATTAAATTCGCTGCCTTAATAACCATTGTGTTTGACTTAGATGTACAACATAAATGAAGTAGGTCACAGAATGTGTTTAGGTTCTTCTCATGCCCCGTTCACACGGGCGATGTTTCCGTACTTGCAAAAGCGTAACTATATTCCATTCACGGTAGGAATTACTCTCTGAAAGGTCTTTTTTTCCTACCAATATCCTACTATATAGTAGATTTATGGTAGGGAAAAAGGCCTTTCAGAAGTCAATTCCTACGGTGAATGGAATATAGGCAGTAACGGGCCCGTGGCAACTTTCATAGACCCCCACCCCCTGCCCAACCGCAAGAATAAATCCCCCAGCAAATATATATATCTTGTGTTTGATAATTTTAGACTATAATAATTTATATTTACCATTTATTATTGAAATTATTTTATAACTAACTATGTAATATAAGTCCACATTTGTATAATAAAATTGCTACTGAAAAGTGAAAGCTAACTATAATGTGCAAAAACTTGATATGAAGTGAATAAGACTTTATTAATAAATATTATAAATACAATTACAATTAATCATAAAGGTCAACCAATCATCGACATTTACAACTCCTTTCTTCTTGCTTTGACCTTTGTGAAACTGTCTATAATTAATTTCCTCCAAGTCCAAACTACGGGCAGTAGCCTGCTCAATGAACAACACAGATATGCACCTCTCGTGTTTCATTATAAACGTACGCCAACGGGCTTGGGACGCGGAAGGTTGAATTTAAAGAAAGTTTACCCGCATTTGCACAATATAAAGGCGAGACCATTTAGGAAAAATGCCTTAATACACCATACCAGGATAGAACCATGATCTTCCCATCATCGGCAGTCTAGTCTATTGCGAGAATAGTGCCTTTGCCCATGCGGCCACCGGAGTTTTGAAAACGACCTTTAAGCTGTTGCCACTGTGGTAGATAAGAAATAAAATCAAAACTGTGCAGAATTCAAGGAAACTGGCTGATGATTGATATGATAAGGTATTATTTTCGATAGTAAGAAAACTAGCAAATTACACTAATTGTAGGAAAACGAAAAATGTCACCTCAAAGAGCTATTCTTAAAGGAAAGTTGATTAACTTGTAACAAAATCGTAAAGTCAACAAAATTAGCCAAAACCATGTGGTATTTAACAACGGGTTAAATATCTTCGAAATGGTTATAGAAATGGATTTGCGGAAATTTCTGCATGCAAAATTGTTGAGTAAATTATTTATTGAAAAAAAACACGGTTTATTTGGTAATGTGCTTATATCTGGCTAAATATTGATTTTGCAAACAAATATGTGTAGAGATTTTTTGTAGGACATGAAATTATACACAATAAAGTGATTAGGTATTAAGTAAATTTTGATTAAATAATAAGATCTTTACGATTAACAAACAGGCAGAAAAGACAGCACTTTCACCTCTTACCAAATTAATTTTAGGTGCGCGAGTCTGGGTCTCTTTCCCACCTAAGACACCTTATAGTTAGTTACGCCACTGCCCAAAGCTGATAGATAAGAGGATTGGCGGATCCGGCCAGCCTTTTATAGGACCGTGCAAGCTTCTAAAAATGGTCCCTATGTTGAGTGTATCCAGGTATCGATGCAGATGGAGACGCGCCAGGGTGCGTTCACAATGATCCTCAGCCACCGGTTCTGGAATACATACCTGCATCTTGTCCGTGCACTTGCTCGCAAGGAACTCCTAAGAGGGACATGCTTATATTTATCCTATTCAAGATTTGTTGGTATCTACGCTGTCATTCATAAGAAGCTACTCGTGACGCGTGATGCCCCACCCCGCCCAGTAGCGAGACGCCGCCAGGAGTGGGTCAAAGTGAACAATTGGGCCGGTTCTACGCTGTAATGCCAGCAGCAGGGAGACAGTTCAATGTGGGAGTGTGTTAAGGATTTGTTTCATACTTATCACCATGTCTTTTACTTGTCAACTATTACAGGTCTAATTGAACCCAACTCCTTCCGCTCCTCCTCCAGGATGGAAAGTACATATTTTTCCACATTTATAACAACAATGTAATTAAGATTGGCAGCCCTGAATTTAATAAACATGTGAACATATGTTTTTAACCTATACAAAAGTAAAAGACAAGTGTGTTGTACAAAGACAATGTGAAACAAATAGCGACTCACAATCCAAATAGTGGGGAGTTTTTAAATGTTTATGTTCTTTTTCTTCTTTTAATTAATTTTTATCCGGGGGGGCTACCTGCATGGACACTAATAAAGGCGATGATGCATGTAGCATTTTATATTCCTGATTGGTGAATTTTGAAGGCCGACCTCCCCATCAAATGCAACCAAGTGAAAGGTGACAGCTCGGTCGCCATTGTGGGCTGAAGTTATAGTAACCGTATCGTTAATAAAGGCTAAACACTGAATACAACATAAATCCCATGGGTTTGAAAAAACTAATATATAATGTTTTAACTGATGAGTTTTCAGATCCCGTAGAAACAGTAGCTATGATGACTAACATCGGTTGTCACGTGAACTAAACGTCAAGATTGTCTAGTCTGGTTTTGCCAGTGACGGGAGATTTCAGCGTTCGAATCCCAGTTGGGTGTAGCGAGGTTTTCTTCCCTGAATGGTTTATCAACCTCTACTTTATTTTTCCTCACTACACCGTTTGTATAGCTAAATGCAGGTAGCCCGAATGGGTAGTAAGAACGACGCGGTGCAAGAAAATAATTAGGTATGCAGAAAATTCTAACATAATATTATTTTTCAACATTGACCTGTTTGGAACCGCTTCTGTTGTTAAGTGGTCAAAGTTCCTGGCTACAAATCTAGAAGTCACGGGGTCATTCGGCCTCGTGAGAACAAATGAAGTGATACTTGAATAAATAACTAGTAGATCTGGTTCAGAAAACTGAGATTAGCAGCAGAAGGGTTCGTTGTGCTGACCACATGACACCCTTTACCCGCAAATGTTGGCATTGTCATCGCTAAGAGCGGCGGCCGCTCGGTCGGTATAGCTCGCTTCAGGACTCACACCGTGGAGTTTTTATTGACTTGTTTGATTTCTTGATTGAATACTTATTCTTAGGACACACACACACACACAAAGACCGTTTCAAGAACAAGACTGGGTCACTGGAAGGTTTTTTGTTATCTCAGTCGCCGCTTAGTTGTCTCTCAAATGTTGTCTCCCTCCGACCCCACCCGCTATCTCCCCCTCACCAAGTCGCGGTCTGAGAGTGCATTCGAGTGGGTGTTGACAAGAAACACACATCTGCTTGCTAGTTTCCGCCGAAGAACTCACGACAGTCTTCTCGATGAACTGCAAACAGCGACGACACGTCACCATTCATATAATTAGGGTCAATTGCGTACAGAGAGAATTTACACACTCTGGGGGCTGGTGTTTGTCGCCTTACTTGTTCATTGATGTCTGAATTACAACTAATCCAGCGAGACATACAACATAAGTGCGGCATGTTTTACTAAAAGTAGTCAAGTATTCCTACATCATATGGCCCAGATCGCGACCCTAAATATAATATTTTCCCTATCTGGCGACCCAAAGTACCATTACAGTAGTTTCAATTGCATTTTAGTTTTATAATATTGTTCAATAAATTAACTCAATGGAATTAATATAATTAACAAAAACAACATTAAATTCAACAAATTTGTGATCAGACAAAATCTAAAGCACAGTTTTTAATGAAATGTGACTTCGTTACAATGTTCAGTATGGGACCAAAAAACTCATCTCAGGGGCAATTACAGTTCTGTTTCATTTTTGGGAAGAGTTATTTTGAATCGATAAATGTTAACAGATAAATTGAATAAATTTCAGTAACTTTGTAATCATACAAATAAAAAAGTACATAATATTTTTTCCGTGAAAAGGGGACTCATTTTACAAAATTTGGTAGTTAGTATAAACAGTTTTTCAGTGAGAGCCGTGATGCTACTTCATTTTGTCGGTGAGTTGGAGAGTGCTAGGTTGATGGACAGAGAACAATGCCAATAATTCTGAAGATCGAGTCAGTTTCAGTTACTTAAATTGCCTTGACTGTTACAAGACCTTAAAATCCTTGTTCACAAAGATAGGCTTAGTAATCATAAGCGGTAAAAAAAAATCCTTTTCAACTTCCCGAATGAGAGTGGGAATATTTGTTGAGGCTTTCCCGCGACCCTCATGTGGGTCGCAGCCCTGGGTTTGGCAACCACTGATATGGCCTATATACTTATTCATACCAACAAGTCATAGGCAAAATTAATAAATATTTAAAATGTTTGGTGAGAGAATGCCAACCGGTTAATGCGTAGGTAATGATACTATCTATCAACAGTGATAAGACTCGCCTTGGTGGTCACGTGGTCTAAGGCGCTACTCTCTCAGTAGACTAGACAGACGGTGACGGCGATATCACAGTGGGGTCAAATCCTGGAAAGCTGGCCAAAAGTCGAAAAATAAAAATATTTTTTAGTGGACTTAAGTGTGGGGTTAGAAGTGTCTAATGGCACCGTTAGGAAGGGTTGACCGTGTAAACTGGTGGTTAAAATCAGTCTCAAGGTGCCTTTCGCACGAGTAACATCTGAACCGCACGAGAGAGATAATTAACGCTATGTTCAAAAATTCGTACAGTGCATCAATTTTAATTCTGTAAAATGATTTTTTATGTTGAAAGTAGGTAGAATAGCCTATTATCATATATTACACAAACAATAATAATAATATATAAATTAATAGTTTAACAATATTTTTAATGAAAAATAATGAAAAATTACATGCGATCGTTTTAAAAAAATTAGGGAAAAAGTAAAAATTTCTGCAAAGTTCTGCAACGAAGATTGAGTTAAATGTTAGTTTATACTAATGTTTAGTAAAATATATAAAAACCAGACCCGCCATTGTAATTTAAGTGTAAGTTTTTTAGAAAAAAATTACAAATACGCGTTAATAAAGCATGTTATAAGACGCTTACATATTTCATTTGCTAAGGAAAAAACATGTAAAATATTTTTTAAATATAATTAACATAATGTGTAACAAAATATAACGATAAAATATGTTTCTATATGAATAATTTTAGCCGCTACGCATAAACGGATTATAGTCTACAAGTAACAATTAGCTCCGTGGTCGAATGGACTAAGTGCTGGCCCTGTAAGTTTTTGTTCCCAGTTCGATCATAGCAGGCATGATTTTTTTTAATCTACATAATTATTTAATAAAATTGTAGTGTCACTTGAACTTAGACTACAATTTTGTTGAGTAATTTTTAAACAAAACATTGCAAATTTTGAATTCCGACTTTAAATGATTTATTTTTAAATGTTACCATTTCGAATATAATAAGAATGAAGAATTACAAAAATTTAAGTAGTTTACAAATCATTTCTAGATTTATTTTACTAATTAAATAAAATGTCTTTTTTTTTGTAAAAAATAAAAAATAATTAAAAGCTAAAATTAATATTATAACTATGTTAACTTTGCCCCACTCTCCCCTATTTACAAAGTTTTTCCTAAAATTGATTTCTCTCGGTTTCGTGGATTACAAAATTATTTGATTTAAAAGTTAATGGCTTTTCTTGTTTAAATTTTTTTTTTAATAATAATTTTACCCGGATTCATACGTTATTAAATTATTGGGTTGGAGTAAAAGCCTATGGTTTTTTATAATTCTAGTACATAATTTTAACAAACAATAGGTTTTTCCCCAGTTTTATGGGTTATTGGACGATAGGCCTTATAGCTTATGGTTACAATATATAAATGTTTATGTTCTTCTAGTGGAGCTTTTATTTGGTTACATATTACATTTTTCCTGGTTAATATGATGTAGCCTATCATATGTTATTTTGACTACATTCTCTGTGTTTTAAACATTTATGTTTGCCATATTGGATCTATCATTTTATTATTTTGAAATGTTGACCACAGTTTCGTAATCAGTGACTTCTAAAACCCTAAATTTCATACAAATTGAATAAAGTTTTCATATTTTGGGCAGTTTTTCGGGATTTGGCCCCACCGCGAGACATCGAGGTTCAAATCTCGGTCGGGTTTACTTAGAGCAATTTTCCAACATGCTTTACCACTCTCCTTCCACGCAAATTCGAGTACACTTTCTTTAATATAACCTTCATGATCCCTGAAACCATTAGCGTAGTAAGTATATAGGTGTATAACCTGAGCGGGTAATAAGATGCGGCACTGGAAAAAAACCCGTGTTATGTTACGACTTGACGTATGAATAAATGAAAGTGGTTTTAGTAACGTTTGTAGCTGTCGTATATGGACGGTCCTTACTACTAGCTCTGTAGCGAGTGTCGACACAATCCATGGGAGGCTGGGCTACTTTCCTTATATGGAGGTACTGCTATTGTGTAGAGTCACTTTTGCACGAGAGGACAAACAAAGGAAGAAAATCAAGAGGACCAAACAGTTCACCACTTGAAACCATTCCCATGGAATGATTAATATATTACACAACCATTTTTTGTCGTTTACAGAAAGTTTCTGAGAAGGTGTGAATGAATGAATACTTGTAGGTAAAAGGAAAGTAATGTATTTTTCTTTGTAGGGCGGGCACGTGTCCTTTGGCCGCCCTAGCATTCCACCCTCCTCTTTAAATACATTTTAATATATATAATAATGGTTGCGCTCCTTTTGGCAGCTTGAGTCCTTCAACACTGGGATCGCTGCGGTTAGTCTTATCATCACCCTGCAGTGACACTAGCGAGGCCCAGTGTTGAAGGACTCAAGCCGGCAAAAGGAGCGCAGTGAAACCCCTGTAAGGTTAAGAGTCTGTTTCTTTCTTGTCTGTGACCCGGGACCATTTGCTCGGTTGGCAAACACGCTACCAAAAGAGTTAAAAGTGATGAACTAAGCCTTATGAACTGTCAAATAGTGTTATTCCTATGACTATCCTACTATACATGGCATTGCATTACTTATTATAATTGTATGCTTTTTAGTATTTGGATCACACTCGGGTAGGGGTTCTCACGGGTTTTATAGCCCTTCGCTTTACGCAGCAGTACCTATCCGCCTGGGTGGCGTAGTTAGCTAACGCTCTATTTTCGTGTTGAGTTAGACTGCCTAGGATGGGGAGATCAAGGTTTGAATCTGTGTCGGGTGAACTGGGGGTGGTTTTACTAAATGGTTTTCCAGTCTCCCTCCACGCAAATGCGGGTTCACTTCATATAAATTCAACCTTACCAATTCCTAATCATTAGCGTAATTAGTACTTAACCGTACAACCCGAACTGGTAGTAAGACGTGGTGCTAAATAATAGTAATAATTTACGCAGCAACTACTCTGGCAGTTAAGCTCAGGCCCAGATTAACACTTTTGGGAGCCCTGTGCCAAGTATTTTATAATTTGATCTAAAAAATTATTGTCAATAAAAAATCAATATTTATTTTTCTGTCAAAAGCCAACGGTACCGTTGCAGATATGTAGTGTTTCCGGTTTGCCAAAGGTAAAGGTTGCGTTTATTTATAAGCACGGATTGTCGGGCTCCGCGTAATATCAGGCTACCAGAGGTAAAATAAATGAACAGAAAGAGATTCGATTAGGGTATTTCGAGTTAAATTTGGGGTAACATTTACGAAAAAACACGAACATAATGAAACGTTGAATTATAATATTATTGTAAAATAAATATGACAAGTCAAAGCTTTGAAATTGTCAGTGGCGGCTTTAGACCAAATTTTTAGGTGGGGTCTCTAAGAATATATTTCCGAAATATATTGGACGATATTGTTTCGTTGGTACAACTTTGACTGGGACAAATATTTATACCTACTTTGAACTAAAATTAATCCTAAGATACACACCAAACTCCTGAACCGACAGGATCGTATACACACACAAATGTAAATTCCAAATTCCTCGGGTATATTACTGAGAGTATTTAAGAAAATACCGGTATTCCTTGGAATGTTTTCAGCTTATAACGATGAATACCCCCTAGGGTGCGCGTAGAGTGGCGGTAGGTAGTCAGATTCCGAAAACTGGCGCCCACTGGCGCAGGGGAGGGCCGCATAGTAGAGGCAGATATTCGGCGCCGAAACTGTACTGTTTAAATAATCATTCAGTCACAATCATGGAAATGAGCAGTGAAGAAGCAATGTGTTTGATCATTGCTTCAGAGAATGTTACCATAAAATTGGAACGAGAAAGAAATGGTGTCCATTAAATTAATACGTTAAGAGGAACGTATGGTGAATACCATCACCTTTTTCCGCAATTAATACGTTAAGAGGAACGTATGGTGAATACCATCACCTTTTTCCGCAATTAATACGTTAAGAGGAACGTATGGTGAATACCATCACCTTTTTCCGCAATTAATACGTTAAGAGGAACGTATGGTGAATACCATCACCTTTTTCCGCAATTAATACGTTAGGAGGAACGTATGGTGATTTCGGGTTTGAGAAAAACCTTTGATATGAGCGTGTCTGCATCCATCACTTCCACAAATTACAATAAATTTATAACAATAATAATAGTCTAATAATAGTTTAGTGATAATAAAACGAATAAAAGGAAGATACAAAATAATAAAAACACACACAAATGAATTTAACAAACGTCAGATCACGCTGGTTTCGGTAACCAGAATGAACATTTCATTCCGGTAAACTGTCAAGAGTCAGACGGTGTGAACCAGCTTACCGGTGCTGCTGTCACTTTACGCACCTCTATTTAAAAACAAGGGATGATTTCTCGCGCCAGTCGGTACCGGTTGTCGGAATCCGATGTTAGACCTTCCGTGCCAGTGGACATATGGATCAAGTCATCAGTTTCATCTGGTCTGGTGGCTATGGGAAGATCGGGGTTCGAATTTTAGCTGGGTGTAATTAGGTGGGTATCTTCCTAAATGGTTATCCACTCTCCCTCTACGCAAACGCAGGTACATTTCCTCTAAACTCTACCTCCTTCCTCCATATACCATCAGTGTAATATACGAAAAGCCAGACGGGTAATAAATAAGGGGTACAAAACGATTAATTAACTACCCAATCGTATGTACTTTTCCTTAAAGTCTTTATTAATGTTTGAAACAATTTTTTTATTTATTTATTAATTTTAGAGCTAGAGTTTATTTCCTTGTTGACGCGAACTACCCGGTCAGGTTATACGCTTCCCTATGTACTAATTATGTTAATACGTTAGGGTGGAGGAGGGCTGAATTTAAAAGACGTACACCACCATTTACGTGGAGGAAGAGGGGGAAAACATTTAGGGAAACCACCCCCAATACACCAAACCGGGATTCGAATCACGATCATCAGCAGTCCATTTTTTTACGAGGGTGACACTTCAGACCAGTGCTATTAAACCCTTTTTGTTAGTGTACCCATAGATATAGTTTCTCTTTAAACCCACTTCGGGGGCCACATGGTCTAGGGTGCTACTATATCAATATAATAGACTGTCAATGACGGGGTTGGTACTGGGTGGTAATGAGGGTGGTTTTCCATAAATCTTTGCCACGCTAATATGGGTAAACCTCCTCTAAATTCAACATGGCTCATCCCTAACTCGCTATCATAATTAGTACATAGGCGTATAACCTGAACAGGTAGTGAGACGCGGTGCTGAAAAAAAATCAACTTTGTACCTCCAAAGCTGTTGTTGCATAATGCAAGCTAAACGTATTCTATAATCTACAGCTTCTATATTCTTCTATATTAATAAAATGAAGTTAGTTTGTCTTTCTGTTACGAGCATTGCGTGATATCTACAGCACGCAGAGGTTTGGAAATTTAAAAATTAGTAGCCTATGTGAACAAACATGCGCATCTTGAGGCCGGAATCTTAAAATTTTGATTAGAATTATTTTAATTAATTAGGAAATGAAGAAATATTAACAACGCGAGAAAGCTTTACTACTACATTTCATACAATTTGTAGTTTAGTTTGGTGGCCATGGAAAGTAAACAAGAAGAGTTTGGTATCCACAAAACTCTCCTTCTCATGTCGCCATGATCTGTTAAATGTTTTGATGTATCTCTATTAAAGAGCTTATACGCATAATAAGGGGGAGGGGGGGGGCAAATAATGGTAAATATGGCAAAAATTATATAGGTCCCCTATCATAAAAATACAAATAAAAAGATATAAAGGGGTAAAAGAAATAAAAAATAAAACAATTAAAAAACTGAAAAAGGGGTAAAAAGCGTGAGTCGGGTAGAAAGGGTAAATAGGGTTAAAAGGTATAGGGTAAAAAAGGTATAAGCTAAAAAGGGTATAAGGTAAAAGAGTAAGAAGGTAAAAAGAGTAAAATATAAACATGGTAAATATGGTAAAAAGTAAATCTAATCAAAAATGATGGTAAGGCCAAAAAGTCAAAAATTGTGGAAATGTCCAAAAATGATAAAACTATCAAAAATGTCCTAAAGGGCATAAATGGCACAGTTGAGCAAAAATTGTAAAAGGGGCTAAAAGGGTAAATATGGTAAAAAAGGTTCAAAAGTAAATGATTAATAAAAGGGTGTAAAATAAAGTCTAAAAGGGGTAAAAGAAATAAAATGACAAAAATATTAAAAATCCGCCAAAGGGTAAACGAGGTAAAGAGGTTAAAAGGGATATACGCGGTAGAAAAGTTCTAAAATAATTTTTATTGGCTTTAATTACAACCCTTTAACAAACAATTATTTAGGTTCGTGACACTCTTCTTTCTTTTTTATTAGCACCAACAGGCAAGCGTTCACAGTATTGTGTAGAGAGTAGCTATAAATTTGATTTTCAACAAAAAAATTATATTACAATTATTTCTATTCTGACATTGTACATTATTCAGCCTACTCTCAAGTTTTGTATTACAATTCAAACAAATAAAGGATTGATATTTAAATACAATTTAAGATTTGGTTACTATTCCCTGTGGTTTATTTTATATACTAAAATAACAAAGCTACTTTATAGATTACGAATAACAGGTATACCAGATAATAAATTACACCCAAAATAATGAGAAATAAATAAGTAGCCTATTTATAACTCTACGTAGCTGCAAATATTTATTCGCGTGCCCCAGGTTGAATACCCCTGCTTTAGACCATTCGGCCACTGAAAGGTGAATACAAAAGTTAAAAATGTACATCCCCAAAAGTGACGTGTGAATATTCCCACATAAATTGTTTCAGGGTGGAATATTCCCTTCTCTAATTAGGTGTTGATAGATTTAATAGGAATTTATTATAAGTAGGCTAAGTTACATAAACCAATACATTCAAATAGACGACTTGTGAACGTGGAGGAAGAGTTCGACGAACTATTTGAAACTAAACAGACTCATTCCGAGGGTACGCGTGATGTGTGAACTGCTAGGCGGCGCAGTAAACAGAACGGAGACGTGTGGAAATTCTTCTTCCGACAGAATATAGAAGTTTCCTGCCACGACGACACAGCTAGTCAGACTACCGTAGGCCTACAGTTCGCATATTACCAGAACAGGTATATGCGCTGATAAAAATAATACAACATATTAAGCTAAGCCTATATTAACTAAGGGCTTTTTATAAAATACAAACCTTTTTGGGACCAAAAGTGATAATATTTTACTATATTATTAGTAGTTTGTATGGGTATTGATATTATTGGTCAAACGTTACAGCTGCAGATCACGTGTGAACAGTGTTTATAGTCCGAAATGGCTTTTTACCCATCAGAATTCTACTATATAGTAGGAAGAAATACCTTTCAGACATCCCTTTCTATTATCATAAATCAAATTTGTTTCAACATGTAAATTTAAGTCATAATAATGGCTATTCAAGTCTATAAAAAATGCCACTTTCCAAGGCCAGTCAGTGTTTGATAAAAGTGATTGACGTTGATTCTTCTCTGTGAGATATGAATCAATTTATATGTAATAAATTATAATTATAATAATTAGTCAATACAATTACTTTTGCTAAATTAGGTTACATCTTTCAGAACTTTCCTTTGATAACCCTCTGCCGGTAGAGTTTGAACTACCTAAAAATCGTCACAGTCAAGCCGTTCTGTTGTCTGTGTAAGGAATGGCGCCTGCGACTGAAAATGAGAGTTTGCAATTCCGACAACACTCTGGCTTGGTGTCATGGGGGGAAGCACGTGTGTGAACAGAAAATGGACATGTCAAATAAACTGCGTGGTTAAGAAATAACGAAGAAAAACAATCAATTTGTTTTTTTAATAAAATCTTGGAGCGGGCCGGATACACTCTTGTGGCGGGTCGGATGTGGCCCACGGGCCGCAGTTTGGAGATTCCTGCTGTAGAGCTGTCACATTTATCAAAATAAAAAAAGAGATTTTATTTTCAGGACTTGCAGTAAGTAATGTGTGCCACGAAATATTTGTTTAAATATTGGAAGTAGCCAGAAGTTTATTTTAGCAGCGCATCTTACCACCTATTCGGGTTACATTTTTATGCTACGCTAATGAGTAAGGGATGAGGAAGGTTGAATTTAGAGGGAATGTACCCACATTTGCGTTGAGGGAAAGTAGGAAACAATTTAGAAAAAACACCCTCAGTACACCAGACCGGGATCGAACCACGATCTGAGAGAGTAGTGCCTTAGACCATGCGGCCACCGAAGAGGGCTACCAGAAGTTATTTGGTTGACTAAAAAGAATCTGAAAGGGTGTGTCTGAAGATTACTATAAAGTTAGGCTATCAAGAATATTAATTTATAAATCAATCCTGAATAAAATTAATTTTGATTTTTTTCTTTTTACCACCAAGTTTTATTGTTACTCGCTTAGGCTATCCGCAATTTATTACACTAATTAGTTTGGTATGAGAAAGAGTGAGTGTGTGGAGAAAACGTACCCAATGTACCCGCATTTGTGTGGACGGGATTCGAACCCTCATCTCCCAATCACCAGCAAACAAGAGGAGCCTGACCCTTATTCCACGTGCACAAGGCAACAAAATGTGTGCTAATGGATCGAGGAATACTTTGCAGGGTCCGTTTGAAAAGAGCAAAAATCGCAAATCTAGAACTAAATTATCATTTAGCTACCTTGAATTTGGATTAGCCTACTACAAAATCAAGAAACAATCAGATTTTCTCGCCCCTTTGCATAAAATTGGATATATTTACTTAAAACTAGTAATAAATATGAAAAGAAATAATATACAATGTTGCAGAAACACAATAGATAAAAATAGTATCACATTATAACAATAAGCATATATTAAATAATATGAACCGTTCCTGAAACATTTTGATAAAAGAGGAATATCTCGATTCAACAAAGAGGATAATCAGTTCCATTTTCCCAGACCTCCATTTAAAAAATACAAATGCTTATAGATCCAACACCTTAACTCAGTCGGTGGCGTGTCTGTATACTGAGCTAAGGGTCCCGGGTTCGATTCCCAGCATGGCCGAAACATTTATCATTAGTGAAGTGTGGGTTTACCCTTTCGCAGCAATGAATTAACGGCCGGGGACTGGACGATGTGCTTGCCCTAGTGTTAAGGTAGGAGAGGCCTGGCAAGACAGTCCTGGCAAGCTGGTAGTGATAAATATATCAGTTTAATAAAAGACTGACCCGTACCAGGTCACCACAGGCTGGAAACAGTAATGGAGGGGGGGAAATTGCTTACAGCTCGGATTTTTTTCATCACTGCGTCTTACTACCTACTAAGGTTAAACGCATATATGAGAGTTAGTAGGGATGAAGAAAGGAGAATTTAAGAGGTAGACTACTCACATTGGCGTGGAGGGAGAGTGAGAAACCAGTTAAGAAAAACCACCCTCAGTAGATCCGGCCAGAATACGAACCCCCAATCTCTCTCTATAATCAGGAGGTAATTCTAATATGAGAGTGACGCCTTAGACCATTCGGCCAGTGAAGCGGTTCGAAAATTATTGGTTTTATTAAAATCATTTTTAAAATAAGTGTTGTTTATTTTTAAAAGTCATACAATTTTGCGATCACAAGTTATTTAATATTTCAAAGAGTTGTGAAAATGTGATCAAAATGTGAAACGCTTATATTAAGTACCTGCAATCAAAGTAATTTTCATGGAAACGTTAGATAGGCCATTTTGTTTGTCATATTAAACAGTGCTTAAGCACCAAATTTAATCAAAATAATAATAATATTTAGCACCGCGTCTTACTACCCGTTCGGGTTATATGCTTTAAGTACTAATTACTCTAATGGATTAGGAATTGGGAAGGTTGAATTAGAGGAAGTAAACCCAAAATTGCGTGGAGGGAGAGTGGAAAACCATTTAGGAAAAAAAACGTTCACCCGACCGAGATTCGAACCTCGATATCCCCGTCCTCAGCAGTCGAGCTCAACACGACAAGCGCGTTAGCCAACTACGCCACCGAGACGGGTACCACATTTGATCAAAATCGTTTAGCCTAATCTGAGAAAATCGATTATTTCTCTTTTTGCCATTAAATAAACTTCCCTTAATTACGTCAGGGTTGTATAGATAATTCCAAGAATCCTAAAAGGGAAGCCTAAATATCAAGTTTTAGCCCGATTGGTAAAATGGTTTCGGCTCTAAGCCAAGATAAATTTTTTTTACATTCATTACTGTTCCCAGCCTGGGTTAGTTTTTTATCCAAGCCATATATTTTCCACTACAGACTTGTTAGGCCTGCCATGGCTGCATATGCCTTATAACCAAACTTGGACAGGCACAACATCCAGTCCCCGGCCGTTAATTCATCACTGGGAAAGGGTAAACCTACATTTCAACAATGATCAATTTTTCAGCCATGCCAGGAATCGAACACGGTATCCTCAGCTAAATTGACAGGACAAACAGATGGCAGTATATAAACTACTTTTTCTGGCTCAGGGGGGGTTAATCAAACGTGTCCATCCACCAACATATTTTAATTATTTATATATATATATATATATATATATATTTGAAGATCACAATACTTTCTCCAAGGAGTAAAAAAAAGAGAGACAAAAGTATATTCGTTTTTTACTAGAAACCAACCAAAGAATAATTGTAAAAATCAAGAAGCCCCGCTATCCACTATATGATTATTTTAGCCGCTAGGTCTGGAAACATTTGATTGGCAACACTGATGTTCAGATGGTACCTGTCCTTGATAACCCAAGCACGCCAAAAAGAGTGGGAAAACATCCAAGGGCGTACGTGCACGCACAGTAACGTGACACGCAGTCTGCGTATTTAGAAAGAAAGGATTCAGAGTAAACTGTATAGGGAAACTGACCATTTTATGAACTGGGCAAATTTTCGTTCAATCCATGAACTGGCTTCTTCGTTTAATCATTTCCCAAACTGGGTAAAAATTGCATTAGCTCTTACCTATTTCATGAACTGGAACTTAGTGTAAGCCCTACTTTTTACTACAAGCTTAAATTAAATTTATTTTAAAATAATATATGTTAGGGATTAGGAAGGCTTAATTTAAAGGAAATATACCCGCATGTGCGTGGAGGGAGAGTGGAAAACCATTCACCACCCACACCCACCCACCAACCACCCTCAGTGCACCCAACTGGAATCGAACCCCGATCTCCCCATTTTCAACCCCGTGCTCAACTTCGGCAATTCAGTATATTGCGAGAGTGACATTTTATACCATACTGTCACTGAATCAGGTTAGAGGTATTTAACGTGAACCTTTTGAACCAAATAATTATATAAGCATATTACCTATAAACTAACTCCACTCTAAAATACACATGCCGGCCCCATTAAGGGGATACCCCGCATTTTAATAAACGATTGTAATCAAACCCGATACCCTAGGCTAGCAAACAGGACAGGACCGAGTTAAGGTGTCGGAGCGTGAGTATAATGCTATCAGCAGATTTGAAGGGCCAGCCAGTTCTCGGACTGATAAGAACACTATCATATCATGCATGCATCAATAAACAAACGTTACCCGATACTTTCTCACGGGAGATTTCTTGACGAGTCTACAAAAACAAAGCTATAGCAACCTTTTAAAAGATAATAAATTGTAGAGTCAGCGAACATTTACTAAACTTAAATTTTTGCAATACAAACTGACACGATCTGTCAAAAGGTAAAGAGCTGCAGGGTACATCCCAGTATGTAAAAGTGGCGAAGTTGGGGGCAAACTAGGAGAGGAAAATCCCCCATTCCCTTACTCTTTTAATATGACTCGTATGAACCCTATATGGTCATTCAATTGTATTATCACCAAAAGTGAAAAACGATCTAGTTGGACTATAATATTCTACTACAAATAATATAAAATTCATTAGTTTTTGTTATTTTTTCAATGTATATGTGTGCAATTTTTTTTTTTTTAAACATATCCTGCTAACCCCTATTTCCTTTTTCATTATTTCCTTGTATGAGAAGAGTAAATTGAGCTATGATATGGCTCACACCATTTAGTATTTTGCAATGAGAGCCTCCTTTAAATAACCAATGTTTAAAAAGTGATTCGAAGATCTCCCTATACTCAATTGGTTTCCGGAAATTGAGGGCCTTGCCCCCAAAACATCTATCTATCATAGTCCTCACCCTCTTCCCTTCACACCTATAATTTATTTAGGACATCACCAATAACAAAATACTAGAGATAGATCTAATTACTTTTTGACACGGTGTCTTGAGAGAGTTTCTTCCTACATGGTTTTCTAATGTCTTCTCCACGTAAATGCGGGTACACTTCTTCTAGATTAATCCATATTCACCGCTTGAACATTAGCTTAGCTAATACATGGGCGTGTAAACCTAAACGGGTAGTAAGACGCGGCGCTACAAAAAAAAGTCTCTAACTTTCGGAAAAGGTGGATGAGGGTCTTTTTTTTTGGTCGATTATGAAATGATGGTTGTGGTGTTTTCCTACCACTTCTCATGCGAGCCTTGGGTTCATTTCCCTCCCGAGACTGAACAAGTGTTTCAATGGAATGTAGTGCAGAACAATCAATAGTTATCTTACTAAATTATGAGTAGATAACATAAGCTCATGATAACAGAAACTGATACAGCGCGGCGAGAGCTTGCTGGCCGGTCCCCCTCTCCATTTCCATTTTCACCTAAGGCTACTCGTACGTTGGAACCGACTACGTACAACTTCGTTGAATGCCCCACTACACGCGACTTGGTTGTACGACTGGATTCTGCACAGTGAGACCGACTTCCTCAGATGCTATCTGTCCTTGTCGTTGGGTGCTGAATTATTTTAAGGTTTTTCTAATTAGAGTGAGAAGTGAAAAATAAACGCTCAATTTGTACTTCCTTGAAAATAATTTATTAATCTGGCAATAAAGAAGACGTCGAAGGAGGAATGAGTGGATCAAACAAATATACCACGCATCTCTCTGGACGTCTCTTGAATAGTAATGGTCGTCTTTTTTGATCGCAAAGGCACTTCCTCTCGAAAACGAGACTTAACCACTTTTCGCTCACCACGGTGGAAAATTTTAAAATCAAAATACAGGCGAAATGACTATTCAGGTCGTACGACTTCAACGAAAAATCACAACTTGTTGTGATCCGGTCACAGGTCGGAACAATACGTGCTAAGTCAGACGACTGAGTCGCCTCTAGTGTGAGGACTCCCGTCTTTTGTCTCACGTCAGGAGTGCTCGTGCGACCACGTGCGACCTATAGTCCAACGAAGTCGGTTCCAATGTGCGAGTAGCGTAAACCCTGCACACCTTGGCTATAGGCGGGGTACGAACAATTCGGAGTTTACTATAAGTACACATACCTGTAAAAAAATCATACATATTAGTAGAAAGACGTAAGTGACATTCTGTTGTTATTATTAGCACCACGTCTTACCACCCGTTCGGGTTATACGCACTCACTCTAATATGTAATGGTAGGGTGATTGAGAGATGAAATCAAGGGCCTACAGTTTAACGTGGAATCCGAACCATGGTGGAGGCCTGGCATTCCACACATTCACAAGTTGTGATTAATACACATCTTGTCAGAGGTGAAGGGAGGGTTTGGCAAGCAGATAAATCTGTGCCGGTACCTAGGGTTAAACCGCGGACCCACAGCACACAAGTTCCACCAGGTCACCAAAATTTTATTAAATGTTACCAAATACCTAAATTACGAAGCATCCCCTTCCCCAAAGATTGTAAAGACAAACAACCAGTTTTTTATTTACAAAATAGTATTTTCTGACTTTGAAAACCTACAAGCTGACAAGGATTCAGTCAAACAAAAACATAGTAATGTAGTATTGAATATTTAGTGATAAAGGAAAATTCTGCACTAAAAAAATCTTGGTAGTGGGGTATAGACTATCCTTAACCCGGAAACAAGGTGACTGTCACAGTTAAATAGTTATATTTTACTTAGTACCTCAGTAACAAATCTGTAAACTTTAACCAAACACCAGAGTGGTGATAAACGGCCTTGATCTATCGCGTCTCAATGAGCGTTGACAAACTATGTCGCTCATGCGCATTTCAGGATTCCGAACAGGTGTGTAGTTTAGTTTTCAGTTTCATTTGTGTAAACTCTAGACTCCAAGCGTCTCATTTGGGGAAAGACAATAGTGAGCACATTACTATTATATACTGACTGGCCCATGTTTGAAAATAAAGCAATATTCATTACTAGTGGTAGAACTAAATACTAGAACGCCTGTCCGTGTATCTAAACTTTGACTTCCCTTCGGGAGAAGTCTTNTTTTTTTTTTTTCAGAAGCAGGTAAGAAGTATCAACGTGAGAAATTTAATCTGGATTTAAGTATGCACAAATAAGGTCAGATTGACTTAATGAAATATCGGAAAAGACTACTGATACTATCAGTTTCATTTCACAAGTGATGCTGCTACCGCTACCGCCCCCACCACCACCACTACTAAAGAATTTTGAATCGCAGCTGTTTTCCATATGTGATTAAGGATCCATATTAAAGTATTGTCTCAGGAGTCTATCAACATTTAACCAACCTCGGTGGCCGCATGGTCTAGTGCGTCACTTTCACAGTGGACTGGACTGCCGTTGAAAATGTGATCGGGGTTCTAATCCCGGACGAATGTAATGAAGGTGGCTAGATGGTTTTCCAATTTCTATCCCCCAAGTAAATGTGGGTACACTTACTGTAGATTCAACCCTCTTCCTCCGTAACACATTAGCATAATTAGTATAAATATGTGTACTGTCTGAAAGTGTAGAAAGATTTTGTTCTAAAAACAACAATTGTTCATGTTGAATGGGGAATCGGACTACGCACTAATCTCGAATGTTTTTTTAAGTCTTCTCTTCACAATGATACGAGTCCATTTCCTCTAAATAACATTCCTAGTCGCTGCTCTTGTAATAAATTGTTAAACAGCTTGGCTTTGGAAGTACTGAATAAATAAAAAGGGCGATAGCGGAAGGTGAAATTAGCCCTGTGGCACTAATTGAATCTAGTCGGGTCGTGTCGGTACGTAGGCCTATCTGCCGAATGTCCGACGTGAGAGACTTATGAGAAATGGCTGTCCTGCTGACACATACATAAACGTTTTCACTATCTACTGTTCATGGCGGGGAAACTGTAGTGTAGTTTATTCGTAGGGAGGAGGGAGTTTGACTACAGGGGAAGATGGCCTCATCCCCCTACTTTTCTTTCTCATGCCGACCGTGTCACCCACTTTTTTTACCGTTAAAAAACGACTACGGATAATATTAAATGAATCCTGTTGTACCTGGAATTGTATTTGAAAAATAGCTACAACAATTATATTTAAATAAAACCACACATTGTATTCCCCTGCTGATCACTGTCTACCCTTTCCTTTTACTGACGTCCTTCAAAAAGAGTGTAGTAAGCGATGATAGTGCTTAGTACCATTGTGAGTTTGGTATTTGTATTTTACAATGGAAATCCCCCTTTTAAACACCTACCCAATGTTTATAAATGTTATGGAGTGACCTAATGCTTCCATTAGTTCAGACGCTTGGGAGGCTGGGGTCCTTGTCCACTTTACCCCTCTTATTGCTATACATTCTCTAATAACAAGGGCATATAATGGGTTGGTTGGGTCGAGGGTGGGTCCAGGCCCCTCGTGAAATGTTATGCAGCCCCTGGGGATGGGGGTTCATATACATGTATAGCAAATTGTATTGGCTAAAGCTATAGTAAAACTTTCTAGTGGACCCCTTCTGGAAAGATTAGCTCTCTACGCCATTGTTAATAACTCATTTAACACTATATTATAACCGAGTTGAAGTGATGGTCATGTTGCCCATGACGAGTCAGGGTCAGATATTCATCTTCTCGCCTGGATATATATATCAAGCAAGGATCACGGAAATACCTACAGAATTTTCTTTAGTAAATTAGTAGTTATCCTAGACAAATTGAGGGCTCACCGAGAATTAAATTTCCTCGAACAATGTAATCACTATATGAGACAACCGGCTCCATGGTGTAGTGGTCAGTGCACCTGGTTATGAACCTAAGGGTCCTGGGTTAGATTCCCGGCTGGTACTTTGGTTATTTTTCCCTAAATAGGAATCATCCCAATGGTCACCAGGGTTTGGTTGATTATGCTTAAGCTAGGTTTAAGTGTTTCCACTGGTTTTACACCCTCATACTCGCTATCACCATTACCTCATCTCAAAGGGACATGGAAAGAGACTCCAAGGAAAGGATAAACGATTAGTACATTCGGGCGTCCCTTGGGCTGATGGTTGCATTTTATAAAATTTATATCATTTTTTAGAAAAGTGACCTAATAAGTCCTATTATTTCGCCCAAGCGATTCCATTAATATGAAAAATATCTTTTTCTTGGTCTGTTTTTGTGCACCATTTCTTATTGCCCGCTCGGGCTAGTCGCATATTTTACATTAATTAAATAAGGATTAAGGAATAATTTAGAGAAAATTTCCCCTAATTTTTTGAGAAGGGAAGAATCTAATTTATTAAAAACACGCCCAGGCAACAATCGAACCCAGACGATACCAAGTTCACGCTTTAAACAACGTGCCCATCGACGTGAGATTTATTTAAATGAAACCATGATAAATAACATACCCAAGATTAGATCTTTTAATAGCGAGCAAACTCTCAATGGCATGGGTGCCCGCAGTAACGGGAAAGGCGGGCAATAACACCCCCCATACCCCCCGTGTAATTATGTTTTATTTAACATGAAAACATTAACATTTTTTAATCTTTTAGGTTGCGTTACAATTTTTTTCTTCCAACATTTAACAACTAGCAGATTTAAAATCGTGATATATGATCACCAAATCCACTAGACGCATTTCCGAATAAAGCCTGTCAATACATTTTAAACTATAATTGGCGACCTTTCATCATAATCTTCTCGTCTAAGAACAGAGAAAACGTACGATACGCACGCGCGCGGGGGGGAGGAATAACTTTTGACCCCTCTTGGAAAAATTTCTGCGGGCGCCCATGCAATGGGTAAAATAAAGGAAAAGAGCTGGAAGGGGGGGGGGGGAAGCAATTTTCATTATTCATGGGTAGATATATGTAATTCGAGTTCAAAGAAGATAGGAATATATTATTCAAATATACAATATAATAACGTTTCCACGACCCGCCCTTTCAAAGTTATTGCCATCAATACAAAACAAAGAAGAGTCTACACATAATATAAGTTAGAACATGCGCACAAAAATAAATATGGGATATTTATTTCCCGAGGAAATGACTCACCTGGATAGGTTAATTAATCCAAGCCCATCATTGGAAACAATCACTTGTTGACGTTTGAGCGGAAATGTCACAGTACAAACTTCAGAGCTGTCATTTTTAAAACTCAATATAAACAGTTTACGAGTGAGAATTATTTTAAATTTACTTACAACTACCAAAGCACACGTTAAAAATAAAGTACACTTTCAAGCGTAAAAATCTAAATATTCCCATTTTAAAAAACCATCACCGGTATTTATAAGGTTGTCAACAAATTCGTTAACTACCTGTCACGTCACTACATTCGATTTGTTCCAAGCCGCGATTTTAAATCTAGAACTTCACATTACAACACATTCCTTGCACTTAATTCCACACCCGGTATGTTTGAAGTAATTTTTATCAGCAATTCATGCGTGAAAAATAAACGCACCTGTGGCGTAAAAGACACAATATGTTGAACTCAACTAGTGGTCTGTGTCGTCGTGTGTCAGATTGTTGGACTCGCATCTACACTGGATTAGTTCTGGGTCTCCCCGCCTCCCGTGGCATGGCGCTGATTCCAGCTGCAGCGTGTGGTGCTACCAACGTCACATAATAACACTATAATCTAAAAATGGTATAATTTAAAAATATTAGGACTGCCATTACGAAAATACAGTAAAAAAAACGTGATAAATAGCTATATCAGGGCAATACCAAGGGATTGTAGTGGGTGGTGAGACTGTGAAGAGGGTTAGGCAGCATTGGTCGGATATTTCTGATACTTGCAGTGTGTATGACCCTGCGGCAGTAGCGGCTCGTAGCTAAAATTAGTGGGGGTGCTGCTCCAGAAAATGTTTAGCCTTTGTTTTAAAATTGTGTAAAAGAAAATGTATAAAAAGAAATTTTATTCCTGAACTTGATAAAATCTTAACAAAAAAAAACTGTTTAACTTACTTTTACTTAAATTGTTACAGTTTAAGCTTGATCTATTAATTTAAAAATTAAATCAATTCTTCTTGTTTTAATTAGCGCAAAAAGTTCAATAATTTTCTCCTTGATCTCTTGTTGACAATTGAATGTACTGCAAGCGCATTTAGTCTTTCTGTTAAATAAAAGAACCAAAAATAAAATAAAATCAAATAGAATAGCTGGAAGCAGAATAACAATCTAATTCTACATTCTTCTACACTCAACATACGCTGAGTAAAAAAAATAATTTCCTTTCACCATCACGCCAGAGCCGACACTGCGAGAGCAATAGTGCTCTCTCTACCTGGCAGTCCCGCCTTCCTCTCCACGGCCCTTCTATGTGCGCATGCACACAACAGTCAAACACCACGTAGCTGGCACTGTGAAGCACACAGTTCCACACAAAAATGTTTGTATCTTTTTCATAAACTGGGGGATAGCTACTGAAGTACTGACAATAAGCTTAAAGAATACATATTGTACTACAAAATTAAAGAGAGAATTAAAGAAAAAAGACTCATAATATTAAATGTTATTGATACTATCAAGGGGAAATAGGGGGTGCTGCAGTTCTGCAGTGCCTATACACGAGCCGCCACTGGGGCCTCCAGTGAATACTGAAGTGAAAACGTTGGCTTGTAAATAGAGAACTGTATAATGTGTTATTCCTTTCTCTATGGTTTGTACTTACCTACTCCAAAATATTGAAACCAGTTTCATTTGTCCACCGTAGCAAGGTGTCATGTGATTTATTCTAATGGTTGTAGGTGAAACATAAATAATCGGCAACATAGAAATTGTTTGAACGCAATCAAATTGAAATATATTTTATTGGATTTTGTTGATAAAGTTTCAAATAGTGTGACCCTCAAACTGTTAATTTTAAAACCTTTAAAACGCAAAATCCATGAGGAAGGCAATGTGTTTCAGAAAAAGTGGGAACTGGAATATCTTGTTCATCAAATAAAATATAGTAGCATCGTTTGTCTCGCATATAAACAAACTATCAGTGTTTGTAAAAGAGTCGTTTTCGTTTGTTATGGTTGGCCGGTCGACTGCGAATAAAAGGTTTCAAATTTTTGGACAAAATAAAATGTGAGTTCTAACATTTTTTATAATAGCATAGTTTAAAAAAGCTACTAAAATGAGTTATCCTTACTTATGATGGTGACAGTTATTTTTAATGATGCTATTTAGGTATTTTCAAATTTGAATGTGGCCCTTATGTTGAGTTAACACCCCTGTCCATAAACGAACTATATCAACTGTTATTATCATCTTCTGGAACTTTGAAATTCATTTCAGATGGCTTACAATATTTAAAATGTGGTTTGTTATTTGAAAATGGTTTAACTCAAAATAAAGTAGACAGACATTGAGATGGGATGAAAGGGAACGCGAGCTCCAGTCCATATTTTTCAGTTTTTTTTTAACATTTTGGCCAATATAGAATAAACTATTACTTCAATAGATGCCTTTAATTCATTTTTATACATATAGTAATGCTACCATTTCTTGAATATTTCTCATGGGTGTACCTGAATCTGATCAGAACTTTTTATAGTATTTAAAAGTTTCTAGACAATGTCCAGTATGCCGATGACAAATGTTCAAAAACTGGTAGCATTATTATGTGTAAAAAATTAAACTAAATGTGTCTTCTGTTGCCATATTTTATTTATTTTTTGCCAAAATGTTCTTTTGAACTCGTCAACACAGTAGAAATAAAAACAAGCCTTTTCTGTGACTCACTTCCATCCCAACTTAGATATCAAAATTACCCTATTTTCAACGATGCTTCACTCAAATTACCGCAATTGTGTGATAAAGGTGTGGGCCGATGGGTATTGGAAACAAGACACACCCTTCCTTAAACCAGCGTTGTTGGTTGTGTTTTTGAGGCGTCAGAACTGTCATTCCCATACGAAATAGATTTCTCGATTTTTTATTTTTTGCAAGGTGGCACCCTTAAGAAGAGTCCAAAAAGAAAAATCCAGAACCAGTTCAATTAAAATGCTAATAAAAACCCGTTCCTTGGAAACTAGTTAAAGTGGCTCGCTCCTGGGCGATGGTACTAGGAGCTCATAACAGTGGTATTACATGAAATGGAGCGTTGAGGAGGTAGCAGATTTAATCCAGTAGCGGGGGTTGTGGGTCGGATCGTGTTTGTATTGCCTCACCAATCTCTATACACTCAGAAAACTATCGTTGCCAATGTCTATTGTACACACGGACGATGTTTTTGTACAACACTCAACAGCGAAATGTGTATAGCAACAGTTAACACTATGATAAAAAAAAAACAGAGAATTCTCACACAGTCATTGTTTTCATTTTTGTTTTGTGAATAGTTTATGTTATATACAGTACCAACAAAAATCAATTTCCTTTAAGGTGACCTGGCGGTCTAGGGGGTAAGGTGTCAGACTTCTGTGCTGGCGGCCGGGGTTCAATCCCCGGTCCCGGCATAGATTTATCTGATTACCAAACCTTTCCTTCACCTCTGACAAGACATCTTGTGAATGTGGGGAATGCCAGGCCTCCACCGTGGTTCGGATTCCACGTTAAACTGTAGGTCCTCCATTTCATCTCACAATCACCCTACCATTACACATTAGCGTAAGTGCGTATAACCCGAACGGGTAGTAAGACGCGCTGCTAATAATAATAATAATAATAATAATAATAATAATAATAATAATACAGATATATATTCAATTAAAACCACTTCTCTCAAACTAATTTACCAAACAACTTTTGTAGGTGGGATGAGGAAATCACTGTACAATTTGCTAACGGACAACTTGAATCCTTTCTGTGCGTGCGTTTGTACACAACGCTCAAGACTAGGACAGGACCTGCAGTAAGCTACGCTCAAATAGTACGCATAGCTACTTGTTTTACTAATAAAGTAACCACATGGCTTCTTTGGTGCTGACTGACAGCTCACAGCTGTCAGCTAAAAGCCTTTAAAAGTTACCAGGCCAAATTATGTATCCCTACGCCGAACCATATGATCTGCAAAAACATGTTTTTAGCAGCTGTCCCTTCTAATGGTCAAAATTTAGGTATTATGCCTAAATGTTGAGTGTCAGAAGTCAGCTGTGAGCTGTCACACAGCACCAAAGAAGCCATGGGGCTACTGTAGTTAAATGGAGGTCAGACTTGAACCCTTTGCCGGGAAGAACAGTATATGGTAGTTACTAAAGTTACTTAAACCATTTTAATATATTCATACACCAAGTCATGTTATCTGCAGCGTCACTTATAGAAATATCATCAATACCTATTAAATAACACAAATAATTAGTAAAATGTTATCGATGCTGGCCGCAAATAGCTATGTGAATTTTAAAACTGTCCCTTCAACCAAAATTGAGGTTGTTCTTTTCTGAATTTTTTTTACTCTCCTTCCACGCAAATGCAGGTATATTTTATTTCCAATTCTACCTTTCCCATCCCCACTCATGTTTCGTAATAATATGTGTATACGTGTAGTGTAGTGAAACGGGATGAAAAAAAAGCTTTTGGCTGAGAAAGTCGGTCACAGGTCCAGGAATATCATGAATGGAGCGTGAGCGTGGCCGGAAGGGCTTTGTTGGAGGAGGTGCGGGTGGGAGGTGTGTTGCGGAGGATTCAGAGTAGGAAGAGGGCTTTCCGCACTAGCTTCCGGTGTGGCAGGGCCGGGGTTCAACCACATTCATAACATGCCTGGTATTCATTACTCTACGGGGCACATCCACAGTAGGTTATTTATTACACCACTCTTATGATGTGTTGGTTCGCTTATGGTATTATGCCTGTATCAAAGCTGGTCTATTAGGACCGGATGACGAGGGAGGAGGTGGCATGTGCAAGATCGTTAATTAGAGGGGCTAAACGACCACGAGCTATTTTATAACTATTAGATAGCGCGGATCCTTATAGGGTTTGTTCATCCTCTAGTAAAGGAGCATTGTTGTAAGCAGCATGACATATTTTTTATGCAGTACATAGTAATGATGTTTTGAGTTGTTATGATGTACTGATGATATTATTATATTAGTTAAAAAAGTGCTGTGCGAAAATGACATTTTGACTTCGGGAAATTTTCGGGCGGGAAATAATGATTTACCTTGGAAAAGGGCCGTGAAAGGGGGTGAGGGGGAGGAAATCCACTTTAGGATTATATATATTTTTCAGATTTATAATATATTTTTGTCTAAACTTAACTTCCCCATTCATTTCAGTTAGAAAATTAAAATAATTGAATAGTTTAAATTGAGGTAAATGTAGTGTTAGATTTTAGTAATATTTTTAATAGAAAGGAAAAAGAACAAAAACTACGATTCGGTTGCAGTTATAGGTTTGGCCAATACATTTATCTTCTATAATCTTGGAAAACCTACAATTTAAAAAAAACCATATGTACAATTTTAAGTGGACATAGGCCCCATGAATACATATATATAGGCCCCATGTATATAAACTTTTCGTATATAAGATATATTATATAATATCATATATAATATTTCGTAGTAAAAGAAATATATATTATTGAAGTTATCAATTATTAATTTAATTTTTTTAAAGTTTAGTTGAAAATTAAAAGATTTTATCAATTATCGCGGGCGAAGACGCGACGGGTAAAAGCTAGTTATATCATAAATCTTACTCAACACTTGTTGGACAATACATTTAGTATACATGGGGCCTATATATATATGTATACATGGGGCCTATGTCCACTTAAAATTGTACATATATATTTTTTTTTATTGTAGGTTTTCCAAGATTATAGAAGTTAAATGTATTGGCCATACCTATAACTGCAACCGAATCGGAGTTTTTGTTCTTTTTCCTTTCTATTATATATATATATATATACATGGGGCCTATGTCCACTTAAAATTGTACATATGTGTAAAAAAATGTTTTTTTTAATCATAGGTTTTCCAATTAAAAACTAAATGTCTTGTCCAACAAGTGTTGAGTAAGATTTATGATATAACTAGCTTTTACCAGTCGCGGCTTCGCCCGCGATAATTGATAAAATCTTTTAATTTTCAACTAAACTATAAAAAAAAATTAAATTAATAATTGATAACTTCAATAATATATATTTATTTTACTACGAAATATTGTATATGATATGATATTATATAATATATCTTATATACGAAAAGTTTAAATATTAGTATTGTAAAATTAATGCACACGAAAGGGTAGGGAATAGTCCTATATATTATTCCAGGACATACTCTACCAACGTACAAAGTTTCATTAGAATTAGTTCAGCAGTTTTGACGTGAGTAGTGATACTGACGTGATAGTACAGCGTTCTTATTGGCTGGATTTGGTCACGTGACCACGCCTCCTGCTCTCTGATTGGCTGTT
>CABEEJ010007679.1:12775-28909 GCA_901482245.1 Timema douglasi | reverse complement strand
CACAGTCCTACTAGTGTGAATGGTAGCGACACGACACAGTCCCAGCACGGCCTGAGCACAGTCCTACCAGTGTGAATCAACCTTAAATGGCCAACTTCGTTTGCACATAACAGTATTTTGTTTGACAAGTGATGATTATTTTTTGCTTAAGGTAAGTTATTTGAAGTTGATAGATTTAATTGGTCCCAAATGTCATAGTAAACATTTACCTTCATGTTTATCACATTTCTACTCTATTTTATTAATTAAATCTACAAGGAAAAACACACTAAAAACATGTTGTTCGACTTCGATGGTAACTATATTAAACTATACCTCAATTTAATGTACATTTTACCTAAACGATCAACATTAAGAATAAAATACAAAACGCTCACAACCCAAATCATCACGTGTTAAAAGTCCTAGACATGCTTGCACTAAGCCAATGCACCCGAATAGTGTCGGACTGACACGAGGGCGCTTTCCCTCCAACGGTTTCTTCTCCACCCCGGGCCACAGAGACGCGCCCGAAAGGAAATAATTATTTTCTAGAAATCTGGAGGTTTCCGGCACGGAAATTCTACAAGGCGGTTCCACACGGCGCGTCTTAGTGGGCGACAAGCTTAACAGTATCAATAGAAAGTAAACAAACAGTTCATCAAGTTGAATTAATATTCGTGGAGCTGTTGGGGAGGGGGAGGGGGGCCGCCCAAGTCCTAAGAGATGGAGGGAGAAAAGTATGAAGAGGTGTTGACCAGGTGACCTGCAGGGGGGACTCTTAGAACCGTTGTAGTGAGGGGAAGCAGCACTCAGCTCCTAAGAGATGGAGGGAGAGAAGTATGAAGAGCTGTTGACCAGGTAACCTGCAGGGGAGGACTCTTAGAACTGTTGTAGTGAGGGGAAGCAGCGCTCAGCTCCTAAGAGATGGAGGGAGAGAAGTATGAAGAGCTGTTGACCAGGTAACCGGCAGGAGGGACTCTTATTTAGAACCGTTGTAGTGAGGGGAAGCAGCGCTCAGCTCCTAAGAGATGGAGGGAGAGAAGTATGGAGAGCTGTTGACCAGGTAACCGGCAGGGGGGACTCTTAGAACCGTTGTAGTGAGGGGAAGCAGCGCTCAGCTCCTAAGAGATTGAAGGAGAGAAGTATGAAGAGCTGTTGACCAGGTAACCTGCAGGGGGGACTCTTAGAACTGTTGTAGTGAGGGGATTTTTTCAATTAACATTTCTAATTTTAGTAGCGGTTGAAATGCTCTTATCGACGCTTTATTTCGACTTTCCAAGTGCGAGATATTTTTCCAGATCATTAGGATGCAAGATGAATAAATTCATCATCATATTTTAACCACACAACTAGAATCGTGGGACCAAGACACAAACTCTGACTAAACCAAAACAGAGAGCGTCGGAGGAGAATTCTTGAAGGCGTGTGCAAAATAGTGGAGGCATGGTGCTCCCTTCAGAAGGTCGCAGGCTTGAATCCCTTGTAGGGTCGGAAAATAAGTATTCTCGTAAAATCCATTAAGGTGGGATTGAAGAGGATGCGTGGAAAAGAATGGGTTTTTGCAGTTTTTATGGCTTCCAGTACAAACATAGAATTTAATTTTCTTCACATGGTGACATCAAAATTTCTTGAATATCTGTCAAGGGCGTCCTGGAATTTAATTTCAACTATTTCTATTCATTTAAAAAATTTGTTAGATAATACCACCATGCTCATGACAGATATTCAGGAACTGTTCATATCAACATGTGAAGAAAATTAAACTCTATGTTTGTACTGGAACAATATTAGATTTATTTGAGCCAAAAAAAAGGTTTTGCCGTACAAACTGCAAAAAGACTTGTCTTTTCTCGCATACCCTTGTGTCCTACCTTAAGTAGTTTGTTTTTACCGTTCCTTCGTTTGTCGTTCACGCGTATATACCCGTGCTGCCATCTCTTGACTTCTAGAGCGAAGCAGCAGTGTTTAGGAATTATCTGGCGACCATAATCTAATCTGGTTTGATATGTTTAATTCCGAGAGAGATGTGTCTGAAGCACAGTTTCTTCCTAGTTGAACTTTTAGGAGAGGGGTGTGGCCCCAAGAAGGGGGATAAAACTCGATAATGCCATGTTGACTGATTCAATAAACGACACACAGAGGGGGGAAGGGGAGGGAAAGGTTTTTGAAGTGACTGACACTAATCTGCTTGACTGGCTCTGGTTTCTGGATGATGCGTTTCCGTTGATATCACTAGTTAGGTTGTGTCTAAGCTCATTTAATCTGGTTCTTATACTCTGTTTTATCACGTGTCAGTAAGAATACACGCTCCGGTGGGCACGTGGACTAAAGGTCAGGCTCATCCTGTCAGATTCGTTGGTGACGGGGAGCTCGGGGTTTGAGTTCCATGCAAATGTACTGAAGGTTTTTTCCCCCCCCTAAATGGCCGATCACTCTTCCTTTACGCAAACGTGGGTATATTCCTCTAAATTCTACCTTCCTCATCACTACTCTATTAGTGTACTTATATATGGATATCCCGTCTGGGTAGTAAGATAATGAGAATAAAAATACGATTATCGAGCAATTTTAAAGTATGTTCAATGCATGCACAGTAGAACCATTTTAGTTCGAAGTCCAAGGGATATCTAAAAAAACCTTGAAATATCAAAAATTTGAACTAACCAATGGTAATCTAAACTGTTTGTACACAATAAATAAAAATTCTCAAAATAAAAAATTATTAAAACTAGCTCACCGTACAAAAATTGCAGACTTTATCAGTTTTTGCACTTGAATTAAGTGTTTGACTGTATTCCATATTCTTTTTCACTCCTTTTTCCACTTTTATAATCACTTCAACCTTCTTGGCCAAGGTTAAACTTGTGTAGATTCCACGCTTAGATTGATCATAAAAACACCACAATTTACACTTGTCAGATGCCAATGAGTGACTGTCACTGAGAGACGAAGGTGCCAGATTAGGACAAGCAACACAAACCTTACCTCCTCCATGCTGGGCGTCACGTGATGGCTTTGTCACACACAAGCGATTAAAGCATAGTCAAAACATCCCCTATTCTAGGAAAACCGCTTGCAGCGGGTGCAAAATTCCTCGTTTTCTCTTTTACTATGAGCCAATAACTCTTATATTGACTGTATTTGACATTCCTGGGATTCTTGGGTTTATTTGAGATTGTTTATGTTAGGTTAAAAGTGAATAGAAATTCGAAAAGATTAACTATATAGACCTACTGTATAAACTTCGAATTATCCAAATATTTCCTTCTAAAATTCGAATTAAATGGTGTTTTTTTTACCATTGATTTAAATAAGAATCGAATAATCCAATTATTTGAATTAACCAACTTCGACTTCTTGATTTTTTTTAAATCGTATAGCACATTTGACCGGAAGGGACATGGCATCCAGATTCGGTCGCCTTATGTGTAGACTATTAGCCGCTCTGTTGTCACAGAGCGTTGTCCAGGGTACACCATAGGAGGTTGTCTACACGTCGTACCCACAATGAGATGATGTGATGATAGTGATCATGAAGTTGTGGAGCCGGGGCTAGTCTTAACCTAACTTAAGGACTCTTACTACCTGTGACGTCACGGCTGGTCAAGATAGGATTTACTATGATAATAAATTTACGTTTTACTCCTCGAGCTTTAAAGATATAGCTTAACGTTAAAACAAAAATCATACATTATTAATTAATTCTAAAAATAGTCCTACAGTGTCACATAATTATTACCTTTATCTTTAAATAGTTTTTTTGTAAATTTATTTTTCATAAATCCTCTACAACTCAGGCAATTTGGTTTAGTCACGAAAATGGCCTGTAGGAGTCCTCCTGCCAGGATGTGGATTAAAAAAAGTCCGTGGTAGCAAATGTCTTATCTAGAATAGGAAACAAGAAAAAGGTAAAATTAAAAATGGAGTCGATGTTTTCAAATCACAAGTATACAAGTGATTGTGTAAACTCTTCAGAGGATGAGGGAAAGTGTTATCAGCCCATAGACAAACACCTGTCATTTTCTTCCTTCTCTCTCTATTTTGTACATTGGAGTTTAAGTGTGATAGTGCCTAGCCCACTTAGGTGCGTCAAGTTAAGATGCAACCCACTTCACAAAATAGCTTCGAAATCTCCAAGTAGGTAATGTCGTTAAGGTGCGGCAGAAGGGAGCACAAGTATTTTACAGTTTTTATAGAATTAAATTTTTTTGTTCAAAATAAATCAAATGTTTCTCCAGTAGCAACAAAGATTTTAGTTTTCTGCACATGCTGATATCAACAGATCTTGAATATCTGTCAAGGGTGGCCTGGAATTTTGTCAAGACATTTTAAATAAAGAGAAAAAGTTTTGACAAAATTCCAAGATACCCTTGACAGATATTCAAGATCTGTTGATATTAGCATGTGCAGAAAACTTAGCTCTATGTTGCTACTGGAGAAATATTTGATTTATTTTGGCCAACAATTTTTAATTTTATAAAAACTGTAAAAAATATTTCCGCTTTCTTTTGCCGCACCTTAAGCCTAATTTACCAATCCCCGGTGAATGTTGGGATTATTCTCCTTAAGAGAAAAATACCCATACCGGGAATCAAACCTGAGATCCCTAAGCTCGTAGTCAGGTGCCGGTGAAAGACAGTGACGCAACGTTCTCCCGGACAAAGTGGTCCAATTAGCGAGACACTGCCGTTAAACTCTTAGCGAAGGGCACGTTTAACCATCTCGTAAACGTCACTTTATCGTAAAAGTCAAGTCTCAGTTCACAAGCACCTGTCCTACTCCCCGTCCTTTTCAATCGTTACTATTATTTCTCGTCGTGTGGAAAGAACACTTTAATGAGGTTCTTCTCAACTTTCTTATCTCAAGAGAGAAAGAGAGAGTAAAAGTAAATTATTTGACAGCGTTCACAGTTAATGACGAAAACTATGCGCAAACCCAAATCGTTAAGGACAACGCCTACTTGAAGGAAAATATCCTCACACTATGGTATTTATTATGGGAACAGTGACTATGAAACTTGATAATCTCGAAAAATCTTCAAATATTTTATATTTTACAATTTTGAGTTCTCTTAAAAAAATATTTTTATTGTATTATAGCAATATTTATAATTATTTACTTCGACCTCAAAATTGCGACATTTTGTCTGAAATGTCGCTGAGAATGAGAGTCTCTCACCTTTTCATGAGTATTAAAAAAAAAAATTACAAAACTTATAATTTAAAGTTTTTAATCCTAGAGGGAATTGTAGATATTTTTCTCCTCCATTTAGGCGTGATTCATGATTTGAAATAACTAAACACCTCTTAAATAACGTGATAGGATTTCTGGACATCTGCAATACTGCTAATGTCTCCCTTCCCTTTATTCCTGGGTGCGCCACTGTATTCCGCATTTATTTCGTTTCAGCCATGAACAAACAGCTTTTGCTGATGAGATTGCAATAATTAACTTGTTAAGTGTTTGCATAACAGTGTGTTGCACGAGGGTACGAGGGAGACCAGGGAATGACACGGGTGACGTAGACATTGGTTGTGTTTGTGAACTGTGATCATAATGAACATTTTGGGGACTGATTTAAATATTTGAATTGTTATCATATGTTTTATGGTAATTCATTTTTTATTTTATTTTATTATATTTATGTGCTTTTATTAGTTTATTGGTGACCTGGTGATCTAGGGGTAAGGTGTCAGACTTCTATGCTGGCGGCCGGGGTTCAATCCACGGTCCCGGCAAAGATTTATCTGATTACCTAACCCTTCCTTCATCTCTGACAAGACATCTTGTGAATGTGAGGAATGCCAGGCCTCCACCGTGGTTCGGATTCCACGTTAAACTGNCTGACAAGACATCTTGTGAATGTGAGGAATGCCAGGCCTCCACCGTGGTTCGGATTCCACGTTAAACTGTAGGTCCTTCATTTAATCTCACTATCACCCTACCATTACACATTAGCGTAAGTGCGTATAACCCGAACGGGTAGTTAGACGCGGTGCTAATAATAATAATAATAATAATAATATTAGTTTATTAATTTATATACTTAAATACGACTCTTACTATTTAATTTAGTGACTTGTTTAATTGTAGCTTAATCAGTGTAAGTGTTGTATTATAATAATCCAAACCTTGAATTTCCCGTGTGCGTTTTCAATATTGTTTAATCAGCAGCGTAGCCCAATATCCTGAAAAGAGCTTGCGATTCCCATAGTGACGTGTGAATGACCTGCGACCCCCACGCTGGTTGGGCCTACTTCTTTAATATTCAAACAAAAGTAAGAGATTTGGTTTCTCGAGGTTAGTAAAAATTCATTGCTTATGTTATGTTGATATGAGATCGTTGTACAAGGTTTATTTAATAACATACGAGGATACAAATAATATCTGAAACATTAAGTACTGGAAAAATAACTTATAATAAGGTTTATCTTTAGTAGCCTATAGGATTATTTTCGAAAATATGTAATCAATGCAATCATGGTTGGACTGGCAGGTTCCAAGCGGTCAAGAATAACATATATGATGGCATATAACGTACATTCATAAATACCACCGAAGTTATGTTTCACTTTAAACTGGAATAGGGAGGTAGAAGTATTTATATTTTTAATATTAGTAAATTTAATCCAAAGGCTATATCAGCTATATGATTGATTATTACGTTGCTATTCAGTCCACTTAAAACATCAGCTCCTTTCTACTGACATGCGATCAAAAATACCTCTAAATTGTTTGACAATAAGAGGGAGTTTAATTTTGATACGTTTGTAAAATGATCCTACACCCACTACTTGTGTGGATTACAAAGCCAGTAGCAGTCACTATTCATTTTACGAATGTTTTTACATTTGGCTTCAGAAATTGTTTATTATAAGGATCGAGAAACAATGAATTGAACTATTTATCGTTTAATGCCATCACATATCTTCACAAATAATGAATTTTGGCCACCTTCAGACTTACTCTCTGGAAATGTTGATTAAAATACAATAAAAATAATAATCATTTATAATTAAAAGCATAGCTTTATTTTAAAGTGGTTGCGGCAGCCCAAATCAAATTGGCACATCGGGATGGATCCCCATGTCCCAGTCCACCCTTGAAAGCAATACGTTAAAAAATATGACATTCACTAAGATAATTGTAAAAATGGTTAAACCAAGATTTTTTTTTAAATAGTCTGGGAATCCTGGTAAAATTCGGGGAATTTATAATAAAAGTTTTGTAAAAAAACCAACTGAGTTTTATTTTCCGTAGAGTCTAATTTTAATATCTGAGACCACTACTGTGTTCGAGAAATCAGATGCCTACGGATCCCACAGGTATCCGTTCCAAATTTTTCTGTGAAGCATTGAGGGTCTGACTCAGACCTCGTGAGGACAAAATAATGAGGAGTTGCTTAGTTACTTGAATTACAAATGAGCAGCTTTGGTCTAGAAAACTGAGAGTAACAGTCGGAGGGTTCGTTGTGCTGGCCAAATGAAACCCCCTATCCGCATTAGATGGCACTATCTTCGCTAGGAGATGGTGGCCACTCGGCCAGTGTAGCTCGATTGCAGGCTGATGCCACGGAGTTAATTTTTTAGGGGGAAGATGGGTGGAGGGGGGCTCATTTGACAGCTAAAAAGTTACTAGATCTACCTTCACGTATTCTTCACACGTAAAGCTATGACATGTACAGATATCACTTTTGATATATATTTATAAACATATTTAAAATTTCACTAATAATATTGTAAAATGCCATCAATTTTACCCACCAAAAATATGTTTTTATGTTTTAAACGACTTTTCCTACGGAAATTCGGCTGTATCTCTCCGTTAAGACATGAGAAAAGTCCAATTTGTCCCAATAAGCATTCGAAGGAGAAACTTATTCTACTGTTGCCGAGTCAAACCCAAGTTAGAGTAAAGTTTGCCTAGGAATCCAAGAGCATTAGTTTCTGTCGCGAATAGAGAGGTGTGCTGTCGAGTCCCCCCCCTCCCCCCCCACTCTACTTGTCGGGGTGAGGGAGGGAAGAGGTGGTCGCCATGGCCACCGGTCGATGCCCGCTACCACCTCACATACTCAATGCCGTACAGCGTTCTAACACCCCTCCCGGCGTGCTCAATGCTTGGTCATAAACTTTTATGGGCCAAGGGGGCCGCGCTCGTAACGAGTAGAGGGAGAGGGGGAGAGTTACGATCAAGAAGGGGGTGCATGAGTCGGGGATAAAACTTTGGACAGGAGTTGGAAGATGTAGCTATAGTGCGTGCGGTGAGAAAATAAAAACTCTTGATGTTATGCTACCTTTGCATTCTAGCCCTTGTATGTAAGATCCTGTGAAAATACCCTAACCCGCTTCAGTGGCTGCATGGTCTAAGGCGCTACTTTCGCAGCATAATAGATTGATAGTGATAGCGAGATCAAAGATAGAATCTCGATCGAGTGTAATTTTCCACTTTCCCTCCACGCAAATGTGGCAACACTTCCTCTAAACATAACCTTTCTAATCTCTAAAACCATTAGCGTAATTAGTACATGAGCGTATAACCCTAACGGGTAGCAAGACGCGGTGCTAATAAAAAATACCCTTAAAAAGGTAAAATCAACCTTGACTTGTGTTTGAACCATGGACCTATCGACTAGTCTAGCCAGAGTAAGATCATGCAGGTAACTAACTACACAGAGTGAGCACCATCCCTCTATGACCTATGAGTCATAACAGACAGGCAGCGACTTGCGACCGATTAATTAGATTACCCTAGAATATTATTATTATTATTATTATTAGCACCGCGTCTTACTACCCGTTCGGGTTATACGAACTTACGCTGATGTGTAATGGTAGGGTGATTGTGAGAAGAAATGGAGGAACTACAGTTTAACGTGGAATCCGAACCACGGTGGAGGCCTGGCATTCCCCACATTCACAAGATGTCTTGTCAGAGGTGAAGGAAGGGTTTGATAATCAGATAAATCTGTGCCGGGACCGAGGATTGAACCCCGGCCGCCAGCACAGAAGTCTGACACCTTACCCCTAGACCGCCAGGTCACCCGATTACCCTAGAATATATTTGAAGTAGTGCTCAGCCAGAATTTTTTGTTGAGACTTGGAATGCCCTAGATAGAAACAATTTAGAGTGTTTTTCACCTGATTTTTTTTTTAATTATTTGCCTCTAAAAGCTATTTGAAATGGGTTTTCACCAGATAATGTTTATAATTGGATGCGCTTAGAATTTGTTTGGAATTGTTCTCACCTAATTTAAAAAAATAGATGCCTTTAGAAGCTATTGAAAGCGGTCTTCCCCCAATGCATTTAAAAAATTCAAATGCGTTTGGAAGCAAATTGGAGGGGGTCCTCGGTAGTATTAACTAAACATTATATTCAATAAAAGCTATTTGGAGTGATCCCCTAAAGGCATTTCTTTTAAAAATTGGATACCTCTAGAAGCCATTTTGAGTGATATTCGCCTGGAAATTTGTTGATAATTAAATGTTTCTGGAAGATGTTTGGAGAGGTGCTTCCCTGGCAAATTTTGTTAAATGAATGTATCTAAAGTTTGATAAACGGCCCTTTTACGCTTCAAATTAAAATCTTCATAAAATTTCAGATGGATGAAGGATGAAACCCACTGAACCTTCTCTCACCCCTCTCTTCGCTCATATATTCCTCCGAAAAGTCCCCGTCTTGATATACTTCACCTACCCACTCGCTTAAGTGATAGTTCTGATGACGTTATTTTGCCAACTAGAGAAGTGCCGCCCCATTCCGCATCGCAGCGCTGTAACCCCTATGTGTTTATTTCCCGCTCTTTATCGTGTGTTCACGCCTCGCCTAGCCCCGCCTCGCCCCGCCTCGCCTCGCCTCGCCCCGCCCCGCCTCGCTGCCTGTGTGCGCGTACCCTTAGTTTACCAACTGAGCAATAAATATAACTTAAACCTTCTTTGGTGGTTGAATTAAGGTGTCACTTTAGTAATATGTGCTTATCGAGTGGCCCACATACGTAGCTAACGCAGCTTACCAAATGGTCCACATATGCAACTAACGACACTTATAAAGTGTTCACCACATGCAACTAACTATAATCAGGTGGTCTACATATGTAATGAGTGCTTACCAACTAGTCAGCAATTGCGACTGACACTTACCAAATGGTCTGCAGATGAGACGAACACTTATCAAGCGGTCAACACATGAAACTAACGCTTATCAAGTGGTTCACACATGAAACTAACGCTTATCAAGTGGTTCACACATGAAACTAACTCTTATCAAGTGGTTCACACATGAAACTAACTCTTATCAAGTGGTCCACACATGAAACTAACGCTAATCAAGTGATCTACACACAAAACTAACGCTTATCAACCCATTATACGATTATACAGAAGTCCACTTGAATATTGAATGCTTCTTATGTGATCTACATATACAACGAACGATCACCAAGTGGTCCACATATGCAACAAACGCTTCTAAGGTGGTACACTTACCAAACGAATGCTTATA
Organism: Timema douglasi; assembly: GCA_901482245.1. Taxonomy (NCBI): domain Eukaryota; kingdom Metazoa; phylum Arthropoda; class Insecta; order Phasmatodea; family Timematidae; genus Timema; species Timema douglasi. The sequence goes on along the minus strand of CABEEJ010007679.1, from coordinate 18,430 downwards.
AAGTGGTCCACATAGCAACGAACATAATAAATGATCCGCTACTGGAATAAAGTTTGAGAAGCACATAGAAGAATTTATTTTTAAATCCGATACATCATATAATACTCGGTGGAAAAATAATATATAATGCAATAATTTGCTTCTCTTATAATCATACCTGTAAAACAGGTTAGAAACAACTATGAAATCTGCGTCAAATTGTAATCACTAGTTTTTATTACATATTAAAACCAGATATACTAAAACACGAAATAAATTGTTACTGTGATGAAGCACAAGAGAGAAAAGAAAGACATTTATTGAAATCTACTTTTCATGGTCATCTTTATAAAGCTTGCTTTTTATTATGTATAAAAGTAATAACACTATTGGGCGTAATCTTTCTTACTTGACAATTTTATTTATTTGAGGTATTTTAACGTGAATTTTCTGAACCGACTGAGAATTTCTCTGAGCGAGAGTATAAGGGTCTACTAATTTTACCGGGAAAGGTATTGTCACGTACCTTTCAGGGTTTTTATACAGGCCACAATCGACATGGAGCCGATGGCTTTACTCCCCCTCCGAAGGAAGTTGTGCTACGCAATTTTATCGCTCAACAAAAATCCGTCAACCACGGCTGGGTTTGAACCCACGAACATCGGGTCCTGAGGCGAGCATCTTACCTCAAGACCATCGAGGTAGACCTTTTCTTAACAATAAATCACCAGCGTCGATGGGCACGTGGTCTAAATGTCAAGGTCATCTATTTTGTTTTGCTGATGAGAGGGAGGTTGGGGTTTGAACCTTGTACTATGGAAATTTCATCTTAAATTGTTTCCCCCTCCTTGCAAATACGGGCACACTTTCTATAAATTCTACCTCATCTAATCCTTACAACATTAGCGTAGTTGAATGTGGTTAAATAGTTCGAATGGATGGACGTAGCGATATGAAGTCCAACTTTTATATCTGACAGCTAAAAAAAAGTTACTATCTTTATGTTTACGTATTCATACGTCAAGTCAGGTGATATACAACTGTCACTTTTGATGGATATTATAAATACCTATAAAATAACACTAATATTATTGTAAAATGTTGTTTATTAATTTCGGCATCAAAACTTTGTTTATATATTTTAAAAGGGCGTGATTATGAAGATTGGAGTGTACTTGTGAACACGTGCGCGTCTTCTTCCGCCCGACACACTATACAACGGGCTAATCCTTGTCGTCATCGACTCCTCTGTAGATGCAGCTCCCCTCATTCCTCCTCGGCACCCCTTGCAGTCTCATAACAAAACACCGCCGAATAAAAACGCTCCGGATCAGATTGTTCTTGCTATTGTTTCCCCATTTCCCTTGGAAGCTGGCAACCAGGCGCACTTCCTCCTTTTGTCTCGTGACATTTTTCAAGAGATTTCTGCCAAGAACCTTTTCTGCGTCTATTATCGAATGACCATAAAAGTTAACATTTTCTCTTCCCCACACCCTCTCCCCGCCATTGCGACGCTAAGAAGAAAAGCCGGGCCAATATTGGAAGGGAGAGGCGGAGGAACATTCCCCCCATCGTTGTCAATTTTCGGAATGTGTTTGAAAGCCCGCGAACTTCTTTGGCTTTCCAAAATTTTTTCGATCCTCATCTAAATGGGGTGAGATATACAACCACGACGGAGGGAAGGGTTAAGAGTTCGCGTAACCTCCTTTGATTGTTGTGGTTTGAAAATGAGAATAAATTTTGGGAAAATTATATCTTGGCACTTTTAGCCTAGTCAATAGCGTGTCTGTCTACTGAGCCAAGGGTACCGGGCTCAATTCTGGACATGGCTGATACATTTATCGTCGGTAAATATATTTTTTTTTTATCACCGCGTCTTACTACCTGTTCAGGTTATACGCATACATGATAATTACGCTAATGGTGTAAGAAAGAGGAAGGAAACATTTTATATCCACCCTCAGTAGGCCCGACTGGGATTTGAACCTTGATCTCCCCGTCATCAGCTCGAGGGTGACGCCTAGACCGTTTAGCCACTAAGGTGGGTTTAGGTGAAACCTGGGTTTCCCCTTACACAGTGATGAATTAATCGTCGGGGACTGGATGCTGTGTCGGTAATATATTTCAGTTATTTAAGTTGGTTTGTAAGTCGTCTGCAGTCGGTTCAGAAAGTGCACGCACGTTAAATAACTCAAACAAAAAATCTCGGATGTTGTAAAAGTTGATTGTGAAGGTTTTCATTTTACGAGATCAACGTCCTAACAGCTGTCCAGGCTATCAGCATATTTATAATCATATTTTAGGTATGAGGAGTTTGGTATATAGATGTACCCGCATTTGCGCAAAGGAAAGGTGGAACACTAATTTAGGAAATAACACCTCAATACACCGGGCACGGATTTGAACCCCACAACCTCCATGTCACCGGCAAACCAGACAAGACGAGACTGATGCCTTTCCTCCCTAGCCCACCAGTGTTAGTAGTAATAAATATAATAATTTTAATTTCCTCTATTACATTGTTGTCCAACATTCTCAAGACCTACAACAGGTGAGCCTTGAAAAATACAACATATAGAAGACATAAGAGTCCGTTCACGATAGGTTTTTACCTGGATGACAGTTGAAAAATCATATGTTTAGGTTTTGGGTTGCCAACACTTGTAAAATATCACCGTTTTGTTATAAATGTTAAGTTTTTTAATTACCTGTTATATTTTACATTTAAAGTAACGTAAATTAAGTTTTCTCATACTATTTCATAACTTTTAATAATTTCGTTTTGGAACGTTATTGACTATTTGTAATATTACTACCTTAAATGAATACATTTATACCGTTTAATATAGGCATCGTATTTACTTGGAAAAGAGAAAATACTTGTCATCTTTCAAATATATAATACTTTATTTTATGATTACTTTAACGTATCTCGAAATATTTAACTGAATAAAATATTTGTACCCACTGCGTTGGTACTTCATTGTATAAAAGCTTGTTTCCGTCATGTTCAATCACATGAGTCACCATTTTGGAGCTATGTTCGTTAGACCTTTTGTGAAAGTGATGTGAATACTTTTTTTTTAAATGGGATTAAACGATAAATAAGCTTAGTGACATCATATAAATATATAAATAATATTGGCCTAAATTACTGTGATTAACTATTACATTCATATTTTACCATCTGTTTTCATCGCATTTATCCAAAGTGATAGATGTCAGCTGTTGGTTACGGATATATTAGGGACTATCTCTACTACCTTTTTGAGCTGTCATCCAAATAAACTAAGGTCGCGAATGAATGATAGGAAAACAGCTAAATCAAAATATTAGCCAGAAAATGGAGGCACTTGAGTATAGCGAACAAAAGTATGGAAATTATTGATATAAAACCAATCAAAAATAAAAGTAGCCATTTAAAAAAAAATCTAATGTATTAGGACATATTATACTCGCTACGGTGGCCACGTGGTCTAAGGCGTTGCTCTCGCAGTAGACTAGACTGCCAATGACGGGGAGATCGAGGTTCAATTCCTATTCGGATGTTCTAGGGTGGTTTTTCAAAAAATTTCCTTCCACGTAAATGTATGTGCATTTCCTCTAAATATAGCCTTTTTTTTAATCCCCAACACCATTAGCGTAATTAGTGCATAAGTGTATAACCCGAACGGGTAGTAAGACGCGGTACTGAAAAAAACAAAACATATAACTTTATTAAAGCATTTAATGAATGATAAGGGATTTATTTAATATAACTCTCCTGACAAGACATCTTGTGAATGTGAGGAATTGCCAGGCCTCCACCGTGGTTCGGATCCCACGTTAAACTGTAGGTCCTCCATTTCATCTCACAATCACCCTACCTTTACACATTAGAGTAAGTGCGTATAACCCGAACGGGTAGTAAGACGCGGTGCTAATAATAATAATAATAATAATATAACTCTCCGATTTTTGTTCTTCTTTTATGATAAAAAGTAACATTCGTCAACTTTACAGTTTGCGCTTCGAATATAGAGCTTGTAAATATTACGGAGAGAAAACAATTTATGATGTTGATAGTAATAGTAATGTTGACTTTTTTATTATTATTATTTTCATGTTGAAATTGTTTAATGTGTTTGTTGTTTCGATTACACTTGTTATTTAAGCAATTCAAACCTACCCCTAAAGGTTACATTGAGTTTTTGGAATTTAATTAGCTTTTATAGCAGGTTCTTACTTCAAGGCTCGCCATAAAACTTAATTCGCAGAGTCAGAGAGCGAGAAAGAGCGACTCTAACGTGCGCAGCGGATAAGAGACAAATAATTTAATATCTTTTTCGTCAAATGGAACCGTACTTCCCTTTGCTACGCTTCTACTGCGCCTCTCTCCCCTCCATTGTGCTCCCCCTACACAGACAGTTTTAGTACTCATTACCCTCGCACCTTATCATGGTTTATTGTGACCCACCCGCACCCCCTAACCCCCAGTGAGTCATCTCTCCCTTATTACTTGAAAAATCCTCCCCCTCGCACGGACTGTTTCCTGCCAGGATGAAACTTCCCTCCTTGATTCTCAAGACTAGAGCTGCTTGCTAGCGTTATCACCTCAACTCGTCAAATCCGCGTGTTCACAGTTATATATATATAGGCCTATATAACACAATATATTATATTCAATAGAGCTAGGGCAGAAAGTGCTGACACACTAAATAACACTATCTATATATTTACTATTTTAACTACTAAATGCCTAAAATTAAACTTAAAATATCCCGGCACAGATTTATCTGATTACCAAACCCTTCCTTCACCTCTGACAAGACATCTTGTGAATGCGGGGAATGCCAGGCCTCCACCGTGGTTCGGATTCCACGTTAAACTGTAGGTCCTCCATTTCATCTCACAATCACCCTACCATTACACATTAGCGTAAGTGCGTATAACCCGAACGGGTAGTAAGACGCGTTGCTAATAATAATAATAATAATAATAATAATAATAATAATAATAATAACAATAAACTTAAAATAACAAAAGATTGACAATTTTCTTCATACTCTTGAATCTTTAATTTTTTAAACAATGTTCATAAGATGGCCACCATTATATGCGATACATATTAATTGTATGCACTCTTCTAAACTTGACACGACTTTGCGAAATGTCTCTTGCTGAATTGCTTCAATTCTCCCCACAATTCTTTCATATCGTTCTTGGTGAGTCGTGTTCACATTACCCTTTATTATGCCCCACAATAGAAGAGTCTGGAGTTGCTAAGTTTGGGGAGTGGGGTGGCCAGACGATGCCCCCAAATTGTGAAACGAGGTGGCCGGGAAATATTTTGCGAAGCATCTCCATTGATGTTTGGCCTTTCTGACACCTTAATTGCAACGTTAGGGCACGGGTACCAACGACACGGGGTTCCAGTGAGACGGGGCAGCGGCCAACTCATCCCAAACATCAATGGAGGTGTTTTGAAAAATGTTTTCTGGATACCTCGTTTCACGATTTGGTAAGATCGCGCCCGGCCACCCTGTTCACCAGACCTTTCCTTGTGGGGCGTGGTGAATGGTCATGTTTACAGGACTTGCACAAGAACAATTCAGGAACTTAAGGTGGGGATGCAGGGGACGCGAGAAAAATACTGTGTTTTTGTAATTTTTATAAGAAAACTTTTTTTTTTTTTTT